>CAUYQG010132553.1:0-15079 GCA_963574415.1 Tarsius wallacei
AAATTAACACAACATTTTAATTCATAAAACAATATCCTAAGTAATCATTAACCTAAAATTACTAAGCTTAAACAATCCTTAATATTAAAACTACCTATCCTGTAATTCTTCTTAAGTATATTGTGTAAATTTAACTTGATTCCATAAAGCCAAAAACTTTACACCAATTATAGCTAAAACTGGCTTTTAGAAGAATGCGGCCAGTCCAGAGTATGGGTTGGGTTCTTAAGAATGCAGCCCAGCCCAAAGTAGATAGTGGGCCACTTCTCGGAGTGACTGATTACAATCTCTTAACAAAATGACTACTCTAAAATCTTATATTCTATATATCTATACTAAACTTAAACCTATGATTCTAATGCAAAAAAGCTTGTAATATGTGTTGAGGCTCTCGAAAGTGACCTGAGTTGGAATTATGCTTATGTAATGGCCAAAACCGCAGTCTGTGAGAAACAGAAACAATGAGCTTTCACAGTTAACCATGCCTGCTGTAGTTTCAGAGCCTCATGCTTAGATCATCAGAGTTATTCCTGGTTAAATATTAGAGGGGAAGGTAATGGCATCAACAACTCCCGAACACAGGGGTCCTCGGGGTCCACGACCCTCCCTGATTTCTAGGGTTCAGTGGGCCTCCGTGGCCGGCTACCAACAGGTTCATATCAATATATTCTGTTTGATCCAACTTTTAAACAAATATTTATTCTATTTTAGAGTTGTGGGGTACATATGAGGATTTACTACATAAGTAAATTGCATGCAAGTGAGGTTTGGACTTCAAGTAGACCCCCTCTCTCCTGATACTGGATCTTGTACCCAATGTGTTGTTGTGTGCCCCTTATCCCTCCTCCCTCTCTCTTTCTGTTAGCAGTGTCCAGTATCTGTTTTACCTACCTTTGTGCTCATGTGACCAGTGATTAGTCTCCCTTATGAGTGAGAACATGTGGTATTATTTTTGTTTGTTTCTGTGATAGTTCACTTAGTATGATGGTCTCCAGCTGCATCCATGTTGCTGCAAAAGACATGATTGTATTCTTCTATATGACTGTGTAATATTACACCATGTATATATACTACTTTATGTTTCTTTCATGATAATCCTGCATCTTTAATACACTTTCTTATACATATTCTTTGGATTTCTGTGTATAGACATTTGAAAAATCATCCAGTTTGTTTGACATGCAGCACATTTCCTCATGAGTTGTACTTTGTATCTCATCCTCTTAGGCAGACTGGTACTTGAGACTAGTTGTAGATCTATAAGCAAGTAGGGATGGTGAAGATAGGCCATGAAGAGAATTAATAGTGCCTTTTAAGAAAACTACATCATGGAGCCATTAGAGTTTCTGCAGCAAATGTCAGGTTAACCTCCTCAGAAAGGAGTAGAGAAGCTGCTTGTATTGGCAAAGAAGACTCTGCAGAATTGGGGGTTTTCAATGTCCCCAGCTTCCTTGAGATTTTCCCACATGTCCCCATTCTAATTTTCAGGATTCCACTCTTATCAATGTTGTCATTTAAACAGGAGTCATCCTGAAGTTTGGGAAGTCAATTTGTATTATAAACTTTCCACTTAAAGAATGAGCCTCTAGATTTGGCTTTCAAAGACCTCAGTCCTGTGACTGTGGAAAAGAAAAGATATGTCAGGGCAGACATAAAAACTTTTGTGCAGTTTATGTGGAGTTTGACACTGAGCTCATCTAATTATTTCCCCATTTTCTCCAGAGCAGTTGTGAGCATCTAGTCAATCTCATTATGCACCTTAGTTTGACTGAAATGTTCTAAGGTACAAATACATGCCACTCAAATTGTCTAAGATATAAATACATGTCACTTGAAACTTTGCTTCTATGGATATTTGATTATAAATATCCAATGGTAGTGAAACTTTTCATGTCTCTACTGCCACATTATGCCATGGACTGTCACTGGAAGTGAAGTCATTTTTGCCTCAAGTTAAGTCACACTAGAAAGCAAATCTAGAAAACTTAGGTTCAATTTGGGAAACTCATCCTTAAGATTTTATTTCTCAGGAACCAATCTCAGTGCCAGAATCCATATCAGTCAGGGGTCCATCAGGAAATATCTCCAGTAGGATATATTTATATGTGTGTGGGAGAGGTAACTGAGGGAGACAGAGAGAAAATGAGAGAGAGAGAGAGAGAGAGAGAGAGAGAGAGAGAGAGAGAGAGAGAGACAGATAAATTGAGAAAGATTTATTGCAAGGATTTGTTTTACAGGATTTTCATCATGGCTAGCTAGAAATCTGCAGGCTTTCAGGGTGGGCCAACTGAAAACTATAGGGTTAAGAACTGAGCTGCCATCCCCAGGCAGCTGCAATCTAAAAGTTTCTTGCTCAAGAAAACTTTATTTCTACTTTTAAGGCCTTTTAACTTATTGAATCAGGTCCACCCAAATTACATAGTATAATCTGTTTTACTTGGAGTCAACTGATTGTAGATATTTGAAACATCTGCAAAACACTTTCAAAGCAACACCCAGATTTGTCTTTAACTGCATAATGGAGACCGTGGTATAACCAACTTGACATATAAAACAATTGTTTATTACTTGCAGTTCTTTTTCTCTTTGTCACTGGCTTCCTCTCTTCAATCTCTACTAATTTTTTTAAATGAACTGGTTTTTAGTGTCATTGATTTTCTTCTTTGTTTTCATGTCTTCAGTTTTGCAGATTTCTGTGCTAATTTTTTTCTTTTATTTCTTCTGCTTGCTTTAGATATAGTCTGCCATTCTGTTTCTTAATGTGGGAGCTTAGAGCATTGCTATTAGATCTTTATTCTCATTCAATATATGCATTTAATTCTATGAATTTTTCTCTAACCACCACTTTTACTGCAGCTCACACATTTGATAAATTGTTTAATCATCTCTATTAGAGCAAGATAGCTTTTTAAAAATTTGTGTTGTCTTCAATGACCCATAGGTCATTTGGAAATATACTAATAATCAAATATTTAGATATTTTTCAATTATCTCTCCCTTTTAAATTTCTAATTCAACTTCATTCTGATCTGAGAATACTCTTTGTGCTATTTCTATAGTTTTAAATGTGTTAACATATGCTTAATGCCTCAGAATGTGGTCAGTGTTGGTGAATGTGCCATGTAAGCTTGAGAAAATGTGCATTCTGCTGTGGTTTAATGAAATCTCCTATACATGACAATTATATGAAGTTGATTGATAGTACTCTTCAGGTCATTTATATTCTTACTGATTTTCTGCCAGCTTGATCTATTAATTACTGGCAAGTGCTAAAGTCTGTAACTCTAATAGTGGATTTGTCTATTTCTCCTGTCAATTCTATCACTTTTTGCCTCATGCATTTTGCCTCTCTATTGTTAGGTACATACACATCTAGGATTGTTATATCTTAGACAAATTACCTCTTGATCTTTGTATAATGCTTCTCTCTATCCATAGTTATCTTTCTTGTTCTGAAGTTGTCTTTGGCTGAAATCAATACAGTTATTCTAGATTTCTTTTTATTAGTGTTAATACATCTTTTTTCATGCCTTTACTTATAACTTCTGCATTTCTAAAGTGTTTTTCTTGTAGACAACATATAATTGAGCATTTCTTTCTTTTTTTAATCAGTCCCAGCAATTTTCACTTTTTAATTGGTGTGATTAATCATTTCACACTTAAAGTGGTTATTAATGTTGCTGAATAAATATCTATCATCTTTGTATTTATTGCTGCTGTTTGCTTCTGTTTTTTCTGTATTCTTTTTTTAATTGAGCCTTTTGTATGATTTAGTTTTATTCTCTCTCAGAATATAACTTCCATAAAAAGTATTTAATGTTGTTTTTTTTTGTAACTAATCTAAATCCACCTTCAAATAGCACTACTTCACTTCAGGTGTGGGACAAGTACCCTCTAAAAGAGCATTCCAATTTCTCTCTCCCACTCCTATTGCTGTCATTTGCTTCACTTATCTGTATGATATAATTATATAATTCATTATTGATATTAGCATTTTAAAAAATCAGTTGTCTTTTAGATCAGTAAAGAATAAAAACAATAAACTACTTTATAGTTCTTTCTTTCATTGTGTAGTTCAAGTTTTTGAGCTCAAGTTTTTGAGCTCAGTTTTCTTCTGCCTGAAGGACTTCTTTTGACATTTCTTGCACGCTAGGTCTGGTGATGATAAATAGTCTGCTTTTTTTTTTTTAAGGGAGTATCTATCTCTTGATATAAAATTCAAAGTTAATGCTCATTCATCCACAAACATTTTAACTATTTCAGTCTTCTCTCTTCTTGTTTGCATGTTTCTGATGGGAAGTCCACTACAATTTCTGTTGTGTTCCTCTCTAGGTAAGTCATTTTACAATTCTCTGGCTTCCTTGAAGATTTTCTCTTTGTCTTTTGTTTCCTACAGTTTAGATATGATACATCCTGGTACACATTTATTGGTATTTATCTTTTCTGGTGCTTTGATATTACACCACAGCCCACAATATTCCATTCTATATTTTTTTAACCTCACTTATTCTCCTTACTTTCTAGTTTGTGAGTCCTTGACCAATATTCAAGTTCAGTGATTCTTTCCTTGGCAGTGTTGAGACCATTAGTCCATTGCAGGCATTCTTTATTTCTTTTACTTAAAAATTTTTCTAACCTTTCTTTTTTGTATTTCTTATAGGTTCTAAATCTACACTTACATTATTCTCCAGTTCATATACGCTGTCTGCTTTTTTTTTTATTAGAGCCCTTAACCTGTTAAGCATATTTATTTTAAATTCCCCGATTGATAATTCCAATGTCAGTATCATGTTATCATGTCTGAGCCTTGTCCAGATGATTGCTTTGTCTCTTCAGATTGTGGACTTTTTTGGCTGTTTGTTTTTCTCTTACCTTTTGTAAAGTCTAATACAATTTTGGGCTTTTCTGCAAGCTACTCTTTTAAGGGGGTTAGTGAGTAGCAAAAACATGGAACCAACCATGCTGCCCATCGAAGCTGGACTGGATTAAAAAACTGTGGTACAAATACACAGTGGAATATTACGCAGTCATAAAGGAGGACAAACATGTGGATTTCGCCGCAACTTGGATAGATTTAGAGTCGATCATACTCAGTGATCTATCACAGAAACAAAGAACAGAGTACCATATGTTCTCACTCATAAGTGGACCTTGAACAATTATCATAATACTGTAGGAAAGGGATTGGCACTAGTGGGAACTGCCAGGGGAGGAAGGTGAGATTGGCAGTTGAAGGAAACTGCCAGGGGGAGAAGGGGCACACTTCATCAACAAATGCATAATGAACATTTGTATACATAACCCTGAATTGTACCCCACATCTTTAAAATAAAGGAAAAAACCCACCCAAAACAACAACAATAAAAGGGGGTTTATGGTTTGAAGGTCTTTCAACTGAAATCAACTGTTATTGCACTGAACCTGCCTTGAAGTGGTGCTGTAGTGTGTGTGGGAGGGGTTTTCTATACTTTTCCAATTATAATCCTTCAATCCTTCAATCCTTCAATCCCCAATCATGGACCTGTGTCTTGGAGCAAGTCTTTCTGACCCTCCCCCTTTGATGTAGCTTTTATTTTTTCCTGCCTCATGTTTTCTTTCCTGGCTGCAGCTTTGCTAATCAATTTTCTTAAATTCATGTTGACTGTTGATTAGGTTTTCCTTTCCTCTGGGGTTGGATAGGAACTCTGAAGGGCATATGTGTGGGAAGGAACTCCTACTGGCATGGGTTTTGAAAAATTAAGCTTTTGCTAAAACCTTTCTCCTGGAGAGTAGGTCTTTGTTGTAGAACAATTTCTGGGAATGTTTCACCATGGTTACTCTTCCCCTTCTAGAGCCACAGTGGTGAGAAGATCTTTCTTGGATCCTCACCATGAGTTCCTGGTGGGTCCTTAAATGAAAAGTCCATCAAAATACTGACTAGCCTTTAGGAGTTTCTCACTCTTACTTTAATCTATACTCAGGTTCCAGCAATTCATCTCTGTAAATAGCTGTTTTATTTCTCTGGATGCACTTTTAAAAATTTTAAGGAAAAATTATCTCTATTTTTGTGCTGGGTGTTTTTCCTGAGACCTGTTTCTCATGGACCCATGAGTTTACTTTTTCTCAGGCTATTCTCCTTGTAAGAACAGTGCATCAATATCTAAACTCTTTACATGTGAGAACTGATATCAGAAGTACCTTCTCAACATCCAAACTTGAATCTAGCATTGAGTGTATTCTTTGCCCTTCTCATATTTACCTGTACACACTTCTTGGGTGATACTATCTATACCATTCTTTTAATTACTATCAAAATTCTAGAAATTTCCAAATTTATAACCCCGTCATGATATATCTCATGAAATGTAAATTCATGATACAACTGCCAAATTTACTTTGATACTTGTGATTTACATAGCCACCTCACATTCAACATATGTAAAACAGTGTTTGAGTTAGTACCTATCAAATCAATTTCTCTGCAGCTTCTCTATTTCAGTAAATGTCACAACCGCCCATGAATTAGGGTAAGTAAAACACCTAGAAATCATCCTCCGTTTCTTCTTCTTTCCATTATCTCTGACCTCATATTATTTGTCACAGTTTGTATATTCTGGAACAGACTATGAGACAGGCATTAGCATCCAGGATTCTTTGTAGGGATTGTTATTAACATCTGTGGATGGATGGGGATAGCAGAAACGAACAAAGAGAGAAGTTCTATCCATAATGATGGTTTGACAGCTTCAATCAAGCCCAATGGGGAGTTTTAGAACCAAAATATGTCCACATCAGAGTTTTAGAATATCACATTGAAATGGCCAAGCTTTTACATCTCTGACTTTATCAGTTACTAAATATAAGTTCTCCCTGGAATAGTATAGTCTTGGAGGATGTAGCTCTTTGCAGCTGAGACAACCTACAAAGAATATAAAGTTAAAGGCTGGTTTCTGACAGCACTGTCAGCAGGTGGTGTAACTATTCTCTCTTTATAATGGGTAGAGAATTCTGTGTGGCACTTTTCCATGTCCAAAGCATTTATCTCTTTATTCACAAAACCCTTAAATGTGTCTGGCATACTAGTTCAACTTCTATGGAAAACATTGTGTTGATTTCTAAAAGATCTAGAATTTGACATTCCATATGGCCCAGCAATCCCGCCACTGGGAATATACCTGGAGGAACTCACATCATTTTACAAATAAAATACCTGCACACACATGTTTATTGTAGCACTATTCATGAGAGCAAAAGCATGGAACCAACTGTGCTACACATCAAAACCGGACTGGATAAAAAAAAAATGTGGTACATATACATGATGGAATGGTATTCAGCCGTAAAGAAAGACAAACATATGGACTTCACAGCAACTTGGTTGGATTTAGAGTCTATAATACTTTAGAGTCTATAATACTCAGTGATCTATCACAGAGACAATGTACAGAGTACCATATGTTCTCACACATAAGCGGACCCTGAACATTTACCATAATACTATAAAAAAAGGATTGGCAGTAGTGGAGATCGGGACACAACACAAATAAGGGTACCTGATCTCAAACCAGGCAAAGTGGGGACCAAAATGAAGCCCAAACTTTACCTGTATGATGTCCACTTGTATGTCTAATCCTGAATTGTACCCCACATCTTTAAAATAAGATATATATATTTTAAAAGTTTCTGGCATAGAATAAATATCTATCAAACTATTGTAAGAATTAACAAATGGATCTATCTCGAATCCATTCACATTTTTGCTTCACATTTTTGCTACTATCCTAGTCCAGGCCACCATCATTCTTCACATAACAATACCTTTCTGATCTGTCTTCTTTAATTTTTGCTAAACCTTTAATCCATTTCCACACTGCAACCATAAGATAATGTTAAAATATAAATTCAATTATGTCATTCTTATGTGGTAATTCCCAGCAATTTCTCTCTGAACCTGGTTAAAAAAAATCTAAACTACAAGATTGGCTTGCTTTTCCAATTTTTTTTTTTTCTTCTTAATCAGTAAGCCCCTTTCATCCTTTTCACACTGTTCAAATGGGTAGGGTCTTTTCCATCTCAGTACATTTGCCATTAAGCTTTTGGCTTCTGGAACAGTATTTCTTTCAGTTATACATTGCTGCCTCTGTCCTATCCTTCAATTCTCACCTAAATTATTACTTTCTAGAGCGACCATTCCAAACCATCATGTAAATGAATTCAATCTTTCCAGCCTTTCCTAACTAGTAAACTTCACACCAATCCATTTAGTCTCTTCATACAATTTACCAAAGTTTACACTTATGTTGTTCCTGTATTTGTTTCCCTGTTTTTTGCTATGTTTTGCTCCATTAGAATTTAAGATCCAAGAACAAGTTACTAAGGTAATAAATATTTGAAAGAATAGATTTATTTAAGATAAGAATAATAAATAAGTTTCCTTGAACCACTGCCTTCATAGGTAAAGAAAGTGAGGCTTAAAACATCTAACTGATTTTGTCAAAGTCAGATACAAATTTGTTACAGAATCAAAACAACAAAGAGGCTCTTCTAGTACTGAACTCTTTTACCTCTGCATTCTTCCAATATTTTCTATCTTCACATCATTGTAGTTCTGACAAATTGTACTTGAAAGTCACTTTTTGATATAATAGTGTTAGACTAAATACTCACTTCTGATTAATGTATGGCATCCTTATGTTTTCTACAATTTTAGTCTTTGCACATATACTTTAGCAATATTGTAGAATGCCTTGTATAACTATTTATCCCTGGCTAAATTCTTTAAAAGTATTTTTCTAGGTCATGCTTGGTCGTTCAGCCTGTAATCCCAGCACTTTGGGAGGCCGAGGTGAGTTGATTGCCTGAGCCCGCGGGTTCAAGACCAGCCCGGGAAACTTGGCGAGACATTGTCTCCACAATAAATCAAAAATTAGCTGGGTGAGGTAGCGCATGCCTATAGTTCTCGCTACTTGGAAGTCTGAGACTGAAGTATCGCCCGGATCTCAGCAGGTCGATGCTGGGGTGGCATTAAGCATGCCTTTGCACTCCAGTCAGGGTGATGGAGTGAGACTCCAACTCAAAAAAAAAAAAAAAGAGGATTTTTCTATATTTTTTTCTTTTATTAAACTAATATACCATATGATTTTTACATAGGTATTGTTGACTGCCTAATACTATTGACACAAAGCTTATCTTTTATGTTTTTCTTATTTTTTGTTTTTCTCAAAATTGTCATTAACTCATCTCTGTACCTAATAACATAGAAATGCTCATCTAATATCTAAGATAAAATATAACGGACTGAGTGCACTATAGAAACTGAAATTATTTGTACACACAATTGTGGAGGTGATTTCAATATACACTGGCATTAGGTCATTTTAAAAATTATTTTGCTCATTTCTAGATACACGTGCAGTGGTGGGGATTGGGTCTCAGGTGGCTCATTCCCCAGATAGTGAATATTGCACCCCACAGGCAATTTATGAACCCTAACTCCACCTCCTACTTTTCTCCCTATTGATATTCCCAGTGTCTATTATTTCCATCTTTGTGACCATTTAGCCCCCACATGTGCGTGAGAACATGCAGTGCTTGACATTATATTATTTTGTACTCACTACAAGCAAACAGAAATAATGTATGTGTATCCATTGAAAGAACCATGTTTATATTCCACTGAAGTTCTTTGTATTTTCTAAAAGATGTTTTTTTAGATGAAGAAAGAGTGAAGCTCTTACTGCTCCTTAAAATCTTGCAGAAAGATCCGTCAAGCATATTTTAAACTTGCTGATTACTTTTGCTGTCCTCTTAATCAAAAGCTCACCATACATTAGCACTTTCAATTTTCTTGCTTCTCCACTGGTCTTGGTTTACTGGATTCCTGATAACCAAGAAATTGTGTAAGGTATTTTCTCTGTAGTATGTCTTTAAGAAAAAATAATAGTAGAGTAAGCATTATGACTATAACCTATGATCATAAAACTGAATCTCAGAGTTGCTGAATAATCTGCCCAAAGTCACAGAACTAGTAAAGAGGCTAGGCTAATCAAGTTTAGAATACAGAACAAGTTCATTCAAGCTTAATTTCCATAAATATTATGCCAAACTGCCACCAGGACAAAGAAAGCATAGAAATATTTTAGTGCTCTTTTGCACCAATATTTTTATGCCAAATAATATAGAACAGTACTGAGAGCAGTGTTGAGTGTATTTTTATTACGTTTTGAATAGCTGCATTGGTCTTGAGGTTCATTATCTTTCCATGTGCTCTGTAAATTTTAGTAACCTGGATAATTAACTAGTCTGCTAGTCACATTATTACCTAGAATAAAACATTATAGATTACCTGCTTAAGGATGAAGTTTTACTTTTTTTTCATTTTGAGTCAATATTTTAAATTATTTTTCCATCTGAATATTCTTTATCTATGTAGAATAGTTTCCACCTTGTGTCTCACAACAAAAGAGAAGTTGTGTGTTTGTTTTTATGGAGCACCTTGGAAATAAGGCACATATGTAACAATTGAATTAGATCCCATACTAGAGATTTTAGTTTGAAAGGTAATAGTATGAAGAAGGAGGTATCACCTATGAATCCATGCTGGATAGAGGGTTAAAAAGGGCACCAACTTGCAGAGGCCAAGGATTCAGAGATGTCCCAAATGGTATTATTGGTACATAATTCCTGAATGTGCATTCTACACATCTGATTCTCTAATTTTCCAGTAATATTCTACTTTATCCAATAACTTTAATAAATGTATTATCTGCTTAAGTAAGCTAGAATAGCTTCTGGTGCTCTTGAGAATGATCTCTGACTGCTATACTTGGAAAAGGTTTTATAGTCTTTTTTGTTAATGCAATAAATAAAAAATATGGCTATAAATAAAGGGAATTATTAATAGAAGAGAAAAATAGAACTTTCTTCCATAAGTCCTTATTAAATATGTATATATTTTCTATATTGTTATTCTATTACTAAAATATGTTCACATTTATGTTAATTTAACTGGTAAAATATTAATTTTGTCAGTAATTTAATTATATAACATGTAGGAATAAATAGTCTATAAAGGTGAAGTATAAGCACTTATAATTTCTGTATGTTAAAGTAGAAAGATCTCAATACATTAAAGATATGTAGTTAGTAAAATGTTTTACTACAAATATGTGAAATATATATTTTTCTCTAGAATTAAAAATAATTTTTAAATACATGTTCTCAACTTTGCATATTCAGCAGAAATAAACAAACAACAAATTGTCCTTAGTTTTGTGATTAGAGTAACTGTTCACAACTGGCAATCAAATAATCCAGAATGAACTAAATTTAACTAACTAATCTCCATAGCCTATATGCATATTTCATTCTGTTTTTCTCTATAAAAATAAATGGTGGCATTTTCATTATTCTGTGCACATTTTCAGTGTTCATGAACTTAATGAAATTCCTAGAGTCTGATTTGAACTCTTTAGAAACACTTAATGCAGTTTTAAAAATTTCTTTAAATTAGACCTAATTTGTAGAAATTTTCTTTTTCACTTTTGATTTTAGTGACAGATCATCAAAATACTTTGCTTCTTCTTTCATCTTAACAGATATAGAACCCATACAGTAAATTAAAGTATTATTTTCACCAGGAACTTTTTTCCCAATGTTATCCTAAATTCTAAGTTAGCACTAAATCTTATTAGAAAATAGTTTAAATAAATACCGTTTGAAGAAATTAACACTATATTGCTATACACAGTGGCAGTATCGTAGCCAACAATGTTTACCTGTTGCACGATTATTGCAAATTGACAGTAACATTAAAAATGTATTTCTTTATACAAATATCATATTAGTGTGTGAATATATGAGTGTGTGTCCACATGTATAAATTGATAAATAGATAGCTGTCTCTAAAATTAATAAAACAAAATCACATTTAGAAATAATAAGTTTTGTTATTCTATTACACTGTAAGGTGACTACAGCAAATAATATTTATTTATTTATTTATTTATTTATTTATTTATGAGTTGCATTCTCACCCTGTCATCCAGGCTGGAGTATAGTGGCATGCTGATGGCCACCAAAGCCTCCACCTGCTGGGCTCAGGTGAAACTTCCACTTCAGCCTTCCAAGTAGCTGGAACTACAGGTGTGTGCCACCATGCCCAGCTAATGTTTCTTGATTTATTGTAATGATGACTTCTCACCAAGTTCCAGGCTTGTCTCGAACCACTGGGCTCAAGCAATCCTCTCGCCTTGGCCTCCCAAAGTGCTGGATTTTAGACTTGAGCCACAGGGTCTGGCCAATTTATTGTAGATTTCAAGACAGCTAGAAAAGATAACATTTTGAATATTATTGCCATACTGAAAATGATAATTGTTTAAAATGATAGACAAGGTAATTGCCTGAATTTGACTATTATTGTAAATACATATGCAACATTATACCCCATGAATATGTACATTTATGTGTCAATTTTAAACAAAAATTTAAAAATATATTTGAAATGCTCATTACATAATATGTTGAAAAGTATATTTATGTCCTAAAATACCAATGTACATTTAAATATAGTTTTCCCACTCAAATTTATAATGATATACCCTAGCAGCAAATATTATTATGCTCTTTTTAAGATGATGATATGAAAGCATCTTTAAAACAAATATAGAGCTTTTTAGAGTACAAAGTACAATTTGACTATATAAATATTATAATGTTTAAAATGCAATTATCTTTCTAAGTAATATTTTAGTAGATTTATGTACAGAATATTGTCTAAAGGAAAATATTTTCAAAATAATCTGAAATTCAGTATAACTGGTGATATCAATTTGATGACCGAAAAACCAAAGTTTTAGTGTGAAATGCTGTTTTTAGAGAGAAAAAGAAAGCAAGAAAAAATTTTTTTAAAATGCTGTGTATTAGTCTATCAGGAAATTGTTTTCTAAAGTTGAGTTTTGTTTTGTTTTGTTTTGTTTTGTTTTGTGGAATTCCCTAGCTGTAGTTGAGTGCTCTTTATCAAAACTCATGCTGTACTCTTCTTATTACTCTTCTTTTATATGTATAACTTAGTGTAATTTTATATAAAATCTCAGACATAAATTGAAGTAGGGTCCGAGCGATTAAATGACAGCCCACTGACTCAAATTAACAAAGGAGAGGTTTATTAGTCAGACTCTGCCAGTTGACAACCACTTGCAGGAAGAGAATTCCAAGCAAGACGGCCCTGAGTCGCAGCCCAGAGCTTCTTTAAGTAGTCCTAGCTTACATCTTGGTTGGCTAAAGTTAGAGTTGGATATATTCCAGAGCTCTTATCGCAATATTCTGCTGGCATAAGTAAGCAAGCGAATTTACAGAAGCAGATGTGGCTAGTTATGCAGGTGTGGCGGGTAAGGGTACAACTAATATTGCAATGTTTACAGAGGAAAAAAACTTTTAAAAAGTTTCCAGGAAGGGAGTAATGTCTGTTTCAAGGCTGAAGCCATTTCTTTGATCCCCCCTTACAATCCCAGGGGCAGAGGCTGCTTCTTTTCCCTCTCACATTCCCCCCTTTCAGTTGTGCCGAGAGTCAAATCATTGACTCTTCAGACAAGGGGATGTAGTGGGACCTGAGAACCATCATTTTACGGCATGATGCTGTTTTTCATGTAGGTTACAAGGTGCTTGATAATGCAAGGTTTCACAGTAATGTTTATTAAGAGTAGGAGGAGAGGGCTGGCTACTGCTGAAATTAGGGTGGTGAGCCAGGGGGACCAAGAGAAGAGGGACTGATACCAGTTCCCCAAGGCTTGATTTTGTAACTCTCTCTGTCTGAATTTTTTTTTTTTTTACTTGAGTGAGGGTTTTTCGTATTATCCTTGACTTGTTGGCGTAGAAGTAACAAGCTTCTCCCAAGGCCATGCACAATTCCCCTTGTTTTATGAAGAGGAGGTTTAAGCCCCTTTTATTCTGGAGCACCACTTTGGCCAGGGAGTTTACCTGCTTAATTTTATAGTAAATAAAGTTAGTTTTACAGCAATTAAAATGAGAAACAGTTTAGCAAATATAAAGGTTGACAAAGCAAAACAATGGTTTATCAGGAATGTCCACTGAGTTTTTAAGCTGAATTCTTAATCTTCTGCCGTGCAGTGATCAGTTAGCCTCTGGTGTGTGACTGAAGCAGGGATGGAGCTGCAGAATTTGCTGTGTGCACTCCCAGTCCTGGAAAGCCGGCTTAATTCTGCTGTAATGGATTTAAGGAACTACTTTGGCTACTTTGACTGCGATTGGGGTGGATAAAAGAACAGTAAATGGACCCCTTCAGAGGGGCTTTAGAGGTTGTACATTCCACTTTTTTTACCCATACCATATTACCTAGTTTAAAGAATGGGCATTGCTAGTTAAACTAATTGGCAATTGTTTTTTAGACTTGACAATGGATGGCATTTAGGACCGAACCCAAGGCTTGCATTTGCTGTTTTAGAGTAAGACTTTCTAATTTTTTTAAGTTTCCCTGTATGCCCTTAATGAGAGGGGGTGGTCACCCATAAAGAATCTTCAAAGATGAGAAACCTGTTTAATTTATTTAAAGGCCTGTTTTGGGGCCTTTTCCCATAGCAGGGGCTTTTGTTCACCCCCCCGTGAGGCTTCATAGAGGAGTTTTATCATGATAGAAAAGTTAGGTATTTAAATTTTATAGACTAGTATGGGAACAGGAACACCCTTAGGGGTCTTTTCTTTTTTTCTTATAGTTGTGGGTTGGGTTCTTCCTTTTTTCAATTTTTAGCAGCACTTACTCCCCTGGGGTGTTTGAGATTTTTTTGGGGGGGTCCAAGAAGTGTTTAGGGAAATCAGCTTTAAACTGTGATTAAAATTTGTCCCAAATGGACAGCACATTTTTTTTATGAGCATTTATGTTTGTGGTCCCCTTTCCTTCAGAGGTGTAGGAAAAAGGCCTACTGTTAAACAATTTTAAAGGTTTAACAAATTCCATTTCAGGGACTTGGATTCTGAGTGATGCAATACCAAATACCTATGTTTAGTTTACTTGTGTCTCCAAAGGATTTCTAGTGATTATTATGCTAAACTGCAATTGAAAGATTGTCCTGTCCTAGTTTTACAT
>CAUYQG010132565.1:0-33428 GCA_963574415.1 Tarsius wallacei
GGCAGTAAATACCTGTCTGGGGATGGGGGGACACTTCTTACAAACAAGGGTGCCTGAATGAGACATATTTGTGTACCTAACCCTTAAATGTACCCCTCAATACCACAATAAAAAAAAAAACAGAAAAAAAAATGGTGCTAATATCTACCTCTCAAATGTGGGAAAGCAGTAAATTAGTTACCCCAGTACCCAATTACACTGCTGCTGTATTGGGAGCTTCAACACAGCTTGGATGAACACAAAGTGCTTCATATCTCATCTAGTTCATCACATATCTTTATAAATGCAAGGCACCTCTTTTTGGACTATCCCTCCCTCCATGTTTTCTGGGAGACACTGACTATAAAAAGACTTTGGAGCTCAACTGTATAGGGTTTAATTCTTTTCTACCATAGAATCTGTGTGTTTTGACAATTTATTTTACTTCTTTGAGCTTTTGTTTCTTCACCAATCAAATGTATGCTTGATGGTTATGAAGATCAAATCATATGAAGAATTTTCTATTTTGATTGTGCCATATATCTAATAAAAAGTAGCATAATAATAAATTTATGAACTATTTACATAAAAATTGTATGTGTTACACTGATTATGATAGTTATTATCATTATCTTTAAGCATGAATTTTTAAAGTGCAATCTGCAAAACCATTTTTCCTTCTACCCACACATTATTTTCTTTCCAATAATAAAATCAAGCCAGTTTTAGCTTGAAAAAAGTTTTTCTTAGTGGAATAACTTTACACATTATTTGAAGACCATTCTGTTTTTATTATAGGTTCAGACCTGGTATATAAGAATGCTAAATTTGTTTTATAAGTATAAAGGAATTAATTTGAAAAATTATTATCTCCTTCCAAAAATCCAAAAATTTTAAATCTCAAATGTTACCTTTGCAGAGTTGCCTTCCCTGAATACTCCATCTGAAACAGAGCCTTGAGCTCATCCATTAGATCCTATCTCCTTACATTGTTGTTGTTTTATGGAATCAGTTATTTTCCAAAATACAATTACATAGTTATTTGGTTTCTTGTTTGACTCTGATAGAATGTAAACTCTGTAAGGGCAAGAAATCCATCTAGTTTACTTTACTTCTTGAATATCCTGCAATTATTATAATGTCTGGTACATATGTTGGATTTTGTTTTAACATTTTAAAAAAATACTTATAGATCCCCCAAGAAGTTAAAAATATGTTACTGTGTTACAGGGATATCCTGTGTAACTGTAACTCAGTTTACCCCTATGGGAACATCCTACATAATAGTATAATAGCAAAACTAAAAATTGACATTATATACACAAAGCAATAGACTACTTACTCAGATCTCACAAGTTTGTGGGTTTATTATTATTTTTCAGCATGCCTTTATACATCGTTCTATATCATTTTATCACATTCATAGATTTGTGCAACTATTACCATAATCAAGATACACAGAACTTATTTCTCAGCTCAAAGTACCCTTGTGTTACTGTTTTATAATCACACCTTGTCTCTCTTTCATTAACTCTTTATAACTACGAATCTTTTCCATTTCTATAATTTTGTTATTTTGAGAATAGTATATAAATTTAATCACATTATGTGCATACACTTTGGAGACTATTTTTACTTAGCATGACACTCTTGAAATCCATTCAAGTTATTATGTGTACCAATAGCAATTCCTTTTTGTTGCTCAGTAGTATTCCATATTTTAACTAGTTGTGTCATTAAATAAATCTCACTCTCTATGATTTATGCTACTTCTTTCAAAAACATGTTAAACATATTTGAATTGTCATCACTGTATATTAGCATATTAACCCGCCGCTTATCTTGGACATTGTATGTCCCTGTTTTATAAATTTTTAAAACATCACATTTTTCCGTGCCTCAACATACCCACAAATAGGCTGTGAAGAGCCCACTGAGGCACCCAGGTGCATTAGTGTGATAAACAAGTCCCTGTCACAAGTTCACCTTCTTGCCCTCCCTTAACTGTGAACTAGTGACATCAAAGCACACCAATGAAATCCTTGCACTCCTTTTGCTTGTGTACTCTCCCCCCCATCCCCAATAATTGTACTTGTTCATGAGTCCTCTCTTCCAGCTCCCCATCTTCTTGGTTGAGCCTAAGTGTGCCTAAGAATTCCTTCTACACAGCTCCTTGAACAGCATGCTATGCCTTCCTCTCTAGGATCTGTGAGTATATTAAATCCAAGTGTAATTCTTATGGCACTGTTGGAGTGATCATTAAAGACCCCACAAGAAGACTTACTTCCCTATTTATAATGCAATTATTCAGCAAGTGGTGGAAATTCCTAAAATGAAATTTTGATTGACTCTGATCTGAGCTGCTAGCTAAAGAAAAGATTCAATCTTTATGTTTGTATGCTTAACTGTATACGGTCTTTCAGTGCTTCCCAGAGTTGACATATATCAGTGTCTAACACATTGGAACAGTTTTTCTATTTATATTCTTCTGCTTTTTTTTCTGCCTGTTTCCAGAATAGACAACTTTCTTAGTGCATTTGAAAGGGGGGAAAATCCTCACTAAATGGGCATAACTATTTTATTTTGTCTTTAAAAAATTTTTTTTAAATTTTTCTTGTTAAAAATATGAGACATCTCCAAAAGTTCAGATATAAAGTAAGACTGGAATATGAGTTTTAATGTAGTATCCCAATAAACCATAGCATGCTTTGAGAAATACTAGAATTATTTAAGGAAAATAAACAAACAATAAGAAAAACAAGAATGTCATTGAGGAATGATATATACAAAAAATGCAAGTTAATTATTTTTCAGCGTATCACTTTCAAACTATAATTAATGTGTTACTTGGGAAGGACATAAATCAACTGTTTCTAGACCCCTGACCTCCTTCAGCACTATGGCTGCTTTTTATATCATATTTGTCTGCTGGTAGGTGACTAGGAGGACTAACTGCAACTACTTAAAAAAAAAGTCAGGACTAGAATAGATGAAGCCATTATAAAAAGCAATAAAGATACTTAAGCTTAAATTGATAAGTGACTACTTTTCCTGGGTTTGCAGTATACTATCTTACTTATTGTTCATAAAACTTTTTTGAGGTGAGCATATTTTTTTTCCTACAGTAGATTAGTAAAATGAGAATTAGATATAAGACACACTATGGACTGAATGTTTGTGCTCTCCCAAGTTCATATGTGGAAATCTTAACCCCCTATGTAATAATATTTGGAAGTGGAGCATTTGGAAAGCAATTAGGTCATGAGGTGGAGCCCTCATAAATGGGATAGTGTCTTAAAAGACACCCCAGATAACTCTCTCTATTTTTCTGCCTTGTGACGGTACAAGTCGACAGCCATCTGTGAAACTGGAAGAAGGCTCTCACCGGACATCTCATCTATTAGTGTTTTACTCTCAGATGTACTAGTCTCCAGAACTGTGAGAAACAAACATCTGTTGTTTCAGCTACCCAGTGAATGGTCTTCTGTTATAAACTGACTAACACATGCAATTTGCCCAAGAGCCTAAGGTAAATAGAGGCAAGGTGGAGACTGCAATTTGAGATGCCTGGCTACAGAGATTAGAGACATTTTATTCCTCTTTCCTCTCTAACTACCACTTGGCTTCAATTTTTTGTTGTTGTTGTTTTTTGGGTCCAAGTCTCACTTTGAAGCACAGGTTAGAGTTAAAAAATACAATCACAGCTTGCCACAGTCTCAACCTCCTGGGCTCAGTTGATTCTTCTTCCTTAGTTTCCTGAGTAACTGTGACTACAGGCGTGCACTACCATGTCAGGATAATTTTTTTTTTCTTTTTTTTTTTTTTGTAGAGACATGATCTTGCTGTGTTGCTCAGGCTGGTCTCAAACTCCTGGGTTCAAGTAATATTCCATTCTCGGCCTCCCCAACTGCTGGAATTATAGGCGTGTGTCACCATACCCAACCCAACTTTCAAATTTTTTAAAGGAGTTTTCGTCATAATTTAGGTTTCATGTTTCATTGAACACTGTTTCAGAATTTCATAGGGGTGCCTTGATGTGGGGAGTGAAAATGGAAGATAGACCTTATTTGTCAAATGTATATGAGAAAGTCAAGTACAAAATAATCAGTGTAAAAAGTAACAAAATACCTCTGTCCGTGATTTTTTAAGAAAGATTTAGTTAAAGACAGCTTTGTAAATGTATTGAGCACTTACTATAAGTTAAAAAAAAAATGCAGTTAGCAAACTTGAACAATTTATTACCTCTTCATAAAGCTTAGAAAATAGAGAGAAAAGCAGATAATAATATCAATAAAAAATTAATGAAACAAACATTTCCTGTTTTCCTGGGACTGCCCCAGGACCGAGATTTGAATATTCTCTATTTACTATTTAATAAATTAAGTCCTGATACTTGTTCATAGATAATGGCAGAACAACTTACTATTTTGAGGTATGTTCCTTCTGTACCGAGGTGTTTGAGGGTTTTTATCAAGAAGGGATGCTGTATTTAATCAAAAGCTTTTTTCATTGATCTATATGCATGTTCTTGTACCAATACCAGGTTGTTTTGATTACTGTAGCATTATATAAATTTTGAAGTCTGGACGTGTGACACCTCCTGATTTATTTCTTTTGCTGAGGATTGTTTTGGCTACATGTGGTCATTTATGTTTGCATATGAATATCTGTACTGTCATTTCCAGGTCTGAGAAGAATGATGTTGGCAATTTAATGGGTATTGCATTGAATCCGTAGATTGCCTTTGGTAGGATGGACATCTTAACAATGTTGATTCTTCCTATTTCTCATAGCTATTTTTAACAAACACTCCCTGTTGATCAATCAGTTAGAATTCTAAATATTCATGTGTGTATTCTCATTTAAACTCTAGTTATAATGTCAACTCTGTGAGGTGCTATGTGATCCCCATTTTGATGTCCATGGGTTTAAAGAACAAAATGATATAGCTGATTAGTAGCCACAGTGAGATTCCAAATCAGTTCTTTCTGGTCCCAGAGACTATGCTCAACCACTACTCTAGGCTGTCTGTAACTATACTTAATGTTTATCTTGTGCTGGAACACAGGCTAACGATTTCATGTTTGTGTGTCTCTTATACAGATCCCCTACCACTACAATCATCAGTAACTTGAACCTCGGAGAGTGCAAGAGATGAAGGTGATAAGGAGGAAGCAGAGCTCCAAAGAAATTGTCACACACACACACACATTGAGTCACACAAAAGTGTGAATATGAGTGCTATAATATTAGTCAATAGGTCAGTGTATGGGTGGAAGTGGGATATACAAGATAGAGTCACTGCTTTTTGGAATTGCAGTATGAAATTATAGTTTCTGTGTTTCTGATTAGTGAAGAATTCACAGTTATACTACATTTTGAAGTTAGCTTTTTCCACTTAAACTTCCATAGCACTTAAGAGAGTAGAGGGATCAAGGAGACTAGCTAGAACTGTAGTTCCCCAATAAATACACTGGGTAGTTAGTACTTTTCAGAATAAATGGCATCCTTGGAAATAACTAATAAAGGTTTAAGGTTTAATCAGCATCCTTGGAAATAGCTAATAAAGGTTTAAGGTTTAAAGCCTGTACTCTAATAAGAAATACAGTTCTCCTTAACAATAAGTTTTGCAGGGAATTTAAAGGACCTGCTGTGGTGTAAATGTTTGGTTCCCCTCAAAATTCATAAGTTGAAGTGATAGTTTCAAGGTGATACTATTAAGAGGTAGAAACTTTTGGGAGATGATTAGATCATGGGCTGGGGCAGGGGTAGGGGATGGGGGGTGGGGAGGTTGGGGTGTAGAACCATTATGAGTAGCATTAGTGTCTTTATCAAAGAGGCCTAAGGAATCTTGTATGCCTCTTCCACCATGTGAGGACACAGTGAAGAGAAGATGCCATCTAGGAGGAATAGGCTCTCACAAGACATCCTCAAATATGCTAGAAACTTCATCTTGGAATTCCTAGCCTCCAGGACTTAGAAAAATAAATTTCTGTGGTTTATAAGCCACCTATTTTATGTTATATTTGTTATATCAACCCAAGTGGATTAAGATAGGACCTGAAGGAGAATCAGACTATTAGAACCTGAGTAAAACTTGTATCTGCAGAACTCTTCTCCAATTTTGCACCTACAAATTGAATCAGTGACCTAGGTATCATGAATCTAACACACCCAGCAAGAATATCACCAGGCCCCACACTACTCACTGCCCTGGAACTTCTTTCTAGGTTCTTATATCTCATTACCTAGATTATGATTGAATTTTCCCAGTCCTTGACTTTCTGAATATGCATCTGACTTTTCGTCTCACAACTTTCTTAACATAACTTTATTAGCTCTGAATTTCAACTATCTTTTTCAGGTATAAATTAGTAATATTTTGCATTTGCTGTTGGAGCCATTTAATGCTCATATTGCTGTAGTTTGTGCCTCCCTTGATCTGGTTGGAACCTGTGAATGATATGAACAGTCTGATCCAGAACACTCAAAGGAAGATTGGGCATTTTCTTTATTTCATATACTTTCTTTATTTGCTGTGTTCTCTGAGTTATACCATGAGTTCCTAGACATTTGGCAATGATAGAAAAGAAAAAAAAAGAAAGAAATGAAAGAAAAGAAAGAAGGAGAAAAGAAATGGAGGGAAAGAGGAAGAAAAAAAGGAAAGAGAAAGAAGAAAGTAGGGACAAGAGATATTCTAAATCAATGAATATCAAGCCATTTTTCCATGCCATTTTGACACAATTGCTAGGAATACATTCTTTATTACATTTCTTATTCACTCTTTACTTTTAGCTTTAAACCAAATAAGCAGTAAATTCTAATGCACATCATTCCAATTAACTTTCCCTATGGTCCAATAAGAAAAAGAAACTTTAAGCAAATACAAGCATTTATTTATTTCCTTTGTCTCACTTGCCAAAGCTTTTATGAAAAGCTTTTAAACAAATGTTTCACTTCACAGATATGATTGAAATAACCAGAAGCCTACAAAGATATATTGAACTAAGACTAATGCCTTAATCAGTGGATTGGAAAGATATAGAAGTAAAACTTGCAAGTGTCCCTTGGATAATTTTGCCTTGCTGAGTTTATCTGAACAAAAAAATCTATCTAGCACTTTGGACAGTTCCACTGACTAAATTTTGGCAACCACTTAGAAAACAAGATTGTAATTTGCCACATAGTACAAAGAAAAAGAGAATTTTATAATTATTTAACAAATTTGACAAATATGGGTATGTTTATTCAAAGTTAAACTCTGTGTTGTGAAGGAAAAGTCTCAAATCTCGAAAAGTAGCAAAGTCAAGTCATCATAGCAGATAGAAAACTGACTTTAGAGTTACACAAATGTTAGAACGAATGACTTTTTACTACTGGTAAGTGAACTATTCAGTTTTGCTGAATTTTAGTATTCTCATGTGTACAATGAAAATAAAACTAATTAAGATGTGAAGATATTAAAATATTAAAAATTACATGTACATGTCTAAAATAGCTGGTATTTATGATTAGTAGCTTGTTTTAATATTACTATAAATTACTATGTCATTATTATAATTTCAGAATTTGTGTGTAGATTTTTTTTGTCAATTAATCATATATATTCTTCAAAAACTGAATTGAGAATTATTGTATAAATATATTATGTTTTATATTACATAGAAACTTTATTTTTCATGCAGTAAAGCTAATGTATAGGCTGGGCTTGGTGTCTCATGCCTGTAATCCCAGAACTTTGGGAGGCTGACATAGAAGGATTCTTTGAACCCAAATGTTTGAGACTAGCCTGGGAAACACAGCGAGACCTAGTTTCTACCAACAAAACAAAACAAAAAAATTAGCCAGGCATGGTGATGTGTGCCTCTGGTTCCAGTTACTCAGGAGACTGAGATGGGTAGATTACTTGAGCCAAGGGGAGTTTGATGCTGCGTTGAGTCGTGATCATGCTACTGCACTTCAGCCTGCGTGACAGAGTGAGACCCCAACTCAAAAAGAAGAAAGCTTATACATGATTGTAAAAGAATTATTGAGTGAATTATGGCTAGACAATTTAAAATATGAGCTTCAAATGTATATCTATTCAAATTCCTGAAGATCTACATAAGACATTGATCATAGTTGTAATTACATGAGAAGTCAAGTTAGAAACTTTTACTTTTCATCTAACTTCAACATTTTTTAACATTCTTGCCTTGAGTACTGCATGAGTGTGTGTGTGTGTGTGTGTGTGTGTGTGTGTGTGTGTGTGTGGTGCAGATTACCTAACAAATGTTAGTAGTGATCATTTCTGGGTAGGTGGTATTATGAATGTTTACTTTTGTTTTTACTTGTTTACATTTTGGGGAAAGTCTGATAAATAGGGTAGAAATTGTAGAGTTGGACACATCAGGATTTAAATTTGTTTGGGTCACTTCTTAGAGTTCCATGATTTTAAGGTCATTGTTAATTTGTCTGACACTCAGTTTTCTCATCTCCAAAGTGGGATTAGTAATAATTCTTCTTTAATGGAAAGATGGTACAGATCAAATGAGGTAATCTTGTGAAGGTGCCAAGCAATATTTGTGGCTGGTGCACAATTAATGTTGAATATGAATGGACATTATTTTTCTATATTATCATGTATTAATTTGTAAAATGAACAAACAATATAAAGTCTTTATTTTGAAAAATAAATGACTACAAAAAATTCACTCAAATACATTTAAAATAATCATCATCCATTCATAAACATTCAGAATCATGCCGCACCAAAAGACTCACACACTCTGCACAAATGAGTTCTTTTTCTAAGCTTTGGCAGCACCTTATTTGTGCTGCTTTCATTCTGCTTTAAATTTTAGTTATTTTTGTATGTTTCTTTTACATTCCCCCTTTCAGTTTCTTGAAAACTACCAGCAGGCACAGTGAAGAAAAAAATATTGATTTATTTTGATCCATGGATAGACTAAGCGTCAGAGCTATATTTATGCACTTAGGGTTGTCTAGCCATTATATGCCCAAATCTGAACAAAAAATCAAGATTTTCTGAAACTAGAGTGATAGACTCTTGACTACTTCAAAATGCCTCTACAAAACAAGGTAAGTACTTTCTCTTTTTGCTCTGATATTGCATACTAGTTTTTATAACTCTTCCCCTTTGGCTCTCACCTGGCATTTTGGATATCTCAGTAGAAGTCTTAGACCAATTACTGTATTGTATTTTTTTAATTACTTCATTCACAAGAATTGTACTAGAACCCAACTTGAGTTTCTCTTCATTTAACAATACTCTTCATTTTCAGTATAAAATAGAGTTCTTCAAATAAATGTTATATCTTAATAGAACAGTGAGAATATCTATGACATGGATAACAGAATTTTTAAAGTAACTTGCTATTGCTAGTTACGTGCTCTACAATTTAGAGATTGCTGATTACAATGTCCTAACACAATAGTATTTTCCAATATTGAATACTATATATTCTAACATTATGTAGCGTTAGGATTTGACTAATTTTCTGAGTTCTCTAGTAAAGATTTGTTATTGCAAACATAAGTCATAGGAGGTGTGGTTAACGATAGAGAATCAATAATAAAAAGTATAAGCCTAGTTTTAGAAATTCTGTAATTAAAGGCCTAGTTGGTCGGAGATGTCATAGATAAAATGGTTATACAGTGATAAGAAAAGTCCTAAAAATGTTGCAAGCAGGATTCCTAAGAGAAGCTTATCCATCTTCACAACTTTCTCAGAGATGGCTGTTTCTTTGTTTTGTACATGGCTGTACATCTGGGCACCATAATCTAAGATTTGTTTGAAATTATTTAGATATTCTGATGTGTTTCCTTTTGGGCTCTATTCTCCTAGACATTGAAAAGTCCCCAAAGAGTCTTGATCTTACTAATTAATTATCTCATTCCAAATAAAATAAAAAATTGCAATAACATTATCCAAGATTTTTTTCTCCTTCCAGAAGCTCTGAGATTTCAACAATTTAAAAAGTTCATGTTCCTATCTTAACTCTTTAGTAAAACCTCTGGCAGCAATTGGAAAAGGAATAATAAAGAAGATAATTTGTCTATGTCTCAAATACAAAACCAAATAGTTAGTAAAAAAGTCATTGAAGTACAAAATGCCCTCAAAACATCACCACATTATCATGGCATATGAGCTACACATAATGCCTTACATCTGGAAGCACAGATGATGTGAGGATGATGACAGTGCAGTTAGAAAGAGAACAGAATTGTAGAGTTTCTTCTTTTTGCATCATCTAGTCTGCAATCTGTTGGAGGGTGTTCTGTTGGTTTCCTACTGCTGTTGTAACAAATTAGTGGCTTAAAATGCCATATCTTATTATCTTGTCGTTCTGGAGCTCAAAAATCTAAAATCAGTTTCACCAGGCTGAAATTAAGGTGTTGGAAATACTGGCTTTGTATGAAAGTTATAAGGGGAAAAAAACCACTTAAGCAGACAGAAATGTGGGGAGGAATTGGTGCTGGAGTTTTAAATTTAGGAGTCACTAATGTATATTTTTTTTATTTAAAGGGCCTATTCACTTTTTGTTTTTAATTTTCACTTTCTCAATTGTAAAGTTACTGGTCTACAAATTGTAGACGTTCATCAACTTTAAAACAGATTTGGCTTCATACAATTCTGGTTGTTTATATTTGCTATTTTATGTAATACTCTATTTATATTATATTTGGAAAGTTCTGTCAGAAATTTACAACAACAGAAAATCAGAAAGGATATAGTTTGGTGAAAACACTGATTTGACATGCAAGAATATGTTTTTGGGTCAAGTAAACAATATCTAACTTTAAAGTATTCATTTATCAGTGACACTTTCCAGACATGGAGATTTCTGCTTTGTTAACCTTTCAACTTCAGAAAATTGAATGATCAATATCTATAATACAATTGCTATTAATAATACTAATATCCTAAATTTATAGATGCAACATTTATTTATTCAAAATATGTACTAGCCCCTTGTTAATACGCAACACTAATCTTAATGTTCGGTATATAGCTGTAAAAAATGCAGACAAAGCTCCCTCCCATCATGGAGCTTACATTATAATGGAGAAAATGTAAGCTTAAATAAGTTGACCAGGCACAGTGGTTTATGTCTGTAATCTCAGTATTTTGGGAAGATGAGGTGAGAGGATCAATTGAGACCAGAAGTTCCATACTGGTCTGGGCAACATAGTGAGACTCTGTCTCTATAAAAATAAAAAAAATAAAAATTAGTTGGGTATGGCAGTACAAGCCTGTAGTCCTAGCTATTCAAAAGGCTAAGGCAGGAGGATTATTTGAGCCCAGGAGTGTGAGGCATACTGAATTATAATGTTTGCCACTGTACTTTAGCTTGGGTCACATAGGAAAACCCTGTCTCTAAAAATAAATAAATGAATGAATAAATAAATAAGCAAGTAAAAAATAAAATATTAATATGTTAGAGAAGGCTAAGTTAAAACATATAAAAATACAAATATATATCAGTAGATAGTCTCCTTGATATATATGTGTATATGTACACATATTTACCCAGCAAAGAATATGAAATATTAGGAAATATATTCCATTTTATATGAGGTAGCCAGGAAGTATCACTGAGTAGGTAACATTTGAGTAGAGACCTGGGAAGTAGTGGTGGGAAGAAAATTCATCTCACCATTTATTATCTAATATTACATTGTATGGCATTATATTAAAACACTGGTTTATTTCTATGCTGCTGCTTTGTTTACTCCTCTAGAAGTGATCTCCAAAAGAGACAAAAGAGACAAATAATTTATCTATTTTTCTTTTATAACCATGTATTTCACTATCTGAAACAGTGCCTATAACATGTAGAGAGTTCAATAAATATATATCAAATGAATTACCAAATGAAAATGGTCATGGCTATTGGCATCAAAATGTCCACCTTTTGGTGGGACACCTTACACGCAGCATTCAAATGAACACAGTTTAGATTAGAAACATTAAAAAATGATCTAAATAATCTTAATGGTTTACACTGAAATTTAGAATTGTAATAGCTAAACCCGAGTGACAAAAAAAAACAGACTCTCAAGTTGACCGGAACACTCTGCTTTCAAGTTAAGAGAAAAAGAAAAAGTAAAAGCATAGGGATAATCCATGTATCTCTAATAAAAATAAGAAACAGTGATCATAATAAACAATGAGCATGTAAAATTATATCTCAATATTTAAATTTAATTTAAAAATAATGATTTTCTCTTACAATCATTTCACCAACCTCAAATAATGTCCAAAAAATGTTATCTTCATCTTCCAAAACTTTCAGTCATGGAAGCAAGAAATCAAAAGTACAAGTTAAATGAGGCAGACTGTGATTGAATAGAATGAAGGCCCAAATAAAAACATCAATATGAAAATTTAGTTGATATCTCTCATAGGCTGTAATTCATTTTCAATTTTAAGCTAGGATTTGTCTGGTGGTGTCATTTGTAGTGCAGCCTATTGTGTAAAATTTTTAATTTTATTGATCTGCATAAAGCCATTCCATTTAGTCTCAAAGTAGTTTCCATATTTTAGATACTATGCCTTTTCTACTTTTGTTTCTATGGCAAAAAGGATTCATTCATTCATTCTTCGGAAAGTTTAGTGCCTTGGTATTTTCCTTCTTAGTTATTAATTATTATAAATAAAATATAATAATAAAATATAAAACAGTTTATAAATCTGTTATATAAATAGGATATATTTAGATAATATAAGACAATAGAATATATTTAGATAAATCCTTCTAGACATTTGTCTTTGTTGTTTAAAATTTCTCAATAATTCTCTATTGCCTCTAAAATAAAGTTGAATATTCTCAAGACGGCATAAACATCCAAACAAAATCATTCAAACATAACCAACTACATAGCTTTTCCCAAGCTAATTTCTAGTTAATCAAGTACAGATTATCCAACAAATATGCCTAGTACACTTACACCTTTAGCCTTATATAAATGTAATTACCTTATTTCCCATTATACCAATAATTTTTTATTCTTCACATGTAACTAATCTGAAACTTCCGCTGAATTCATTTCTTCAGGAAATTAACAACTATATCCTAGAGTTATCTCTTTGTATTCCAAACTTACACTTTAATTTATGCTTAGCTATTTGTATCTATTTAAATGTAACTTTAAAATATTAAAATTAATGAAAATTATCTTAGTCACACTGGTCACATCTTATTTCCTTAATTGTCACCTGCAGGTAGTGGCTACCATATTGGGCAGTGCAGTTCAAGGGGTTGTTAATAATTAGAATATGAAATTATGTCCTTGGAGGATATAAATAGAACTGAAGATTCAAATTTTAAGGAATAAAGGAGTTGCCAGGTGGGGTGGCTCACGCCTGTAATCCCAGCACTTTGGGAGGCAGAGGCGACAGTATTGCTTGAGTCAGGGGTTGGAGACCAGCCTGGCAACTTGGCAAGACCTTATCTCTACAATAAATCAAAATTTTTTTAAATTAGCTGGATGTAGTGGCACATGCCTGTGGTTCCAGCTACCTGGAAGGCTGAGGCAGTAGGATCTCCTGAGCCCAGTAGGTCAAGGCTGTGGTGGCTGTAAGCGTGCCACTGCACTCCAGCCTGGGCGACAGAGTGAGACTCATACTCAAAAAAATAAACAAATAAATAAAGGAGTTAAGGAGGTACAGCAGCCACTTTCTCATAATTGAGGGACTGTCCTGTTGAAGAAAGCCCTGCATCCCCAAAGGTCAAAGTAAAAAAAAGAATGAATACCATAAGAAAATGGATTCCAGCTTCATATGTGAAATGATTTATGTTCACACTATAAAAAGTTAAAGATACTTCTTCAGAAGCATAAAATGAATGGTTATTCATAGAAATGTATAGAAAATTTGAGCCCTAGAAGAATGAGTGGATTACGTGACTCTAAAGACCCCACCTGCCATTAATGCTGTTAATGCCATAAATTATCACTGAAAGGCAGTGGCATTTGCCAAACTCACCTGGAGAAAGGAATTATCTTTGAAAGTTGCAGCCCATTCTCCCAAGCCTCAACCCAGTACTATTGAACTAAAATTTCTAAGAAATATGTCTGATAATCTACATATTTAAGGCATGTCTCAGTGATTCTAATCTTCAAGGGGAGACTGGGAAACTGAAGTCAATACTACAAAAATGAGTGGTACTCAATTCTATTAATGAAGCTGACCAAAGGGGATGGCACTCTTTGGAGAAGGCTTTGTATAATAAAAGATGTAGAATTGAATTTGGAAAAATTAAAAAGAAAAAAAAGCTGACAAGGTGGAGAAAATTGGAAAAGCACAGGAGTCTTGAACTCAGAAATGATTATGGCATATTCAGGGACTGATAAAAAACAGTTTCCTCATTTAAAAGCATTTAAAGTGTGATTATAACAAAGAGACATGCGCTCTTCTATCTAGAAGTTTACATTCAAAAGGTAAGTACACCAAATGAATCAAGCAAATAAAATGCTAACATCTTTACAGAATATGATTCAGAACTTCTGAGGAAAAGCTGGAGTCACTAGATTGACTCAAACTTGATAACAGAGTGAAATATATGTGTTTATAAGAAAAAACTAAACATTCGTTTTTGGAAACAAATGAGATATTTTAAGTCTCTGTAACACTTGGTACACATGTGCCATGTACAATGTTTGCTTATCTAGACTGAAGGAACTTACCCAGGTGCTTATACAAGATGATGCAAATAAGGAAAGAAGTTGAAAACAGGCAGTGATAAAGGACTCTTATTAAAGGCTTCAGTTTAATTAAGTAGCCATTTATTTATTATGCAACTACTCTGTGTCTGGCACTGAACCATATGTCAGCAGTGAAAGGTTTTCTTATAGAGCGGCATTTATGTCCTTCTCAATTTGAAATTATAAAAAAAATAAATAATGTTTTTAGATGATAATGACCATGGAGTGTAAAGTACAGCAAGCACTAACAAAATTCAGATCATTGAAATTATTTTCAGGGAATATATTTCCTCTCTATATTAGTCAGATCTTCTCATTTTTATTAAACAACTTCACATTATTAATTTATATTCATTGCCTTATCAAGTCCATGCTGGCCTGAATTATATAAAGTGATAAACTAGAATCGGTATTACCCATATTGATAATGGAAGTTAAAAAGTAGCTAAGAAATGACACAACAAAGGCAAGAAGCAGATCAAATAATTCTTACCAACTGTAAGAGTGACATGTTTCCTGCCTTCATCAAACACACTTAGTAGGGGTTACAGGCAAGTAAATAAACGCAAGAGATAAAAGGGACGTGAAAATACCATATAAAGTAATGAATTGAAGTACTGAGAATACACAACAAGCAGTTCCAAATTCCGGGTCATGCCAATCTTCAGAGAATAGATATTTTAACTGGGTCCTGAAGAATGCCTATGAGTTTGTCAGATTACAAAAACGAGAAAAATATCTCAGGCATAAGGAAGAGCATATGAAAATTAACAATGGTGTGTATGAAAATGTAATAGCTTCATAAGATGAGATAAAATTCAGTGCAAGTTAAGGCAGGGAATAGTGAGAAAAGAGAAAGAACTTCACACTCCTTGACTCCAAGAGTTTGTTCACCTGCAGTCTATGTGAATGTCTGTACATTGCACAATCTACAGAGACTACAGGGCATATGTGAACAGCAGATTCACCCCAGGTGAACAGGTAGATTAGACCCAGGCTGAGAAAGGTATTGAATGCCATTATAAGTAATATGGATCTATTCTATAATCATGAGGGTCCTACAAGTGATTTTTATAAAAGACAGAAATACTATTAACCAATCTAGATTAAGAAAAATAACACAGTTAAAGAAGGGATTCAGTATAGAATGATGAAATTCTGCGAGTAAAGACTCACATCAAAACTACATCTGTTATATACATGGTGCACAATGCAACCTAAGTAAGTAATTATAAGGGTAATGGGAAGTATCATCAAGATGTCTCAAGCCCACAAGCCATGCTTAGTTACTTGGTGGTGTAAATCTCTGCTTCAATTCCTAGTTAAGTAGAGTATTACGGTAGTATGTGGCACAGTTGTCATTCCTTAAAACACTTATTCATGTATGATTTATTTTGTTTCAGAGTTCTGTCTTGTTTCATATGGGAAGACAAAATTATCAAGATGAAGCCAACAACTGTGTGACTATGATGTTTATCGTTATTTTATACTCAGAGTACAGATCATAACACACTGTCAAATGCTTCATTGGTTCATTATTCTTTCCTATGATTTAAATTTCTTATTCTTGACCTGCATTGAAATAACTGCTAGTTGCTTGCTGGGAGGTGGAACAACTCACCGGATTAAGCACTAGCTACAATCTCAGAGATTCAAGGATTTGTTTAGGCTCAACTTACCTCTTCATCTTGTCCTCTTGAGCTTAAAAATAAGAACAGAAATACTAACCCTTATAATCTTACAGGAATATTCAACATTTTAAAAATATGTAGTGATAGAAAGAGGAAGATTCCAGCATTGTTAGACTTAGCACTGTTTTCTCATTATGTAGCCATGGGATTTTAAAGAAGAAAAGAAGATACTCTCATCTGGATGGTAAAAGAACAAGAAGGAAAAATTTACTGGTAAATACAGGTTACCACTTGATTTTGGCATCTGTATGGTTGTAGTCTTTTTCAGTATACAAGAAGAAGTGAACATGGTATCAGAATGTATTAAATTTGCAAAGCTCTGGAGGAATCTAAAAGTATTTTTCTATCCTATTTCATATTCATCTGACCCTTATTACAATATAGTGCACAATTTACAAACCTTCAAAAATACGAGAAGAATATTATTGACATATTAAAGCAAGAGATAAAATGAACAAATCATGGAAAATAGTCAAAGTGGTTAAAACATCACGAAAGGAGCAAATTTAGTGATTCTCAAAGCATTTTTCATGGAGTGTTCATAGCTGTTACATGAAAAATGAAACTCATAGTGAAATAAGATTGAGAAGTGCTTTAAAAATGAAGTATGTTTTTTTGCTCTGAATGGACACAGACTCATTAGTAGATTAAAGTTCATCTAACAAAAGGGCACATTTTGTGACAGTTACTGGGTTCATTTGATCACAAAACTTTTTCCCCCAACCCAGAATTTAAAATGCCCCTGTGCCATAGTAAAGGATCAACGACAGCAGGAAGTTTCTTCTGCAACTCACTTGCTCATGTTCTTCTTCACGCTAAATCAGAGCAAACCTCTCAGCTCTAGGATTTCTAGACTTTTGGCATGGAAAACAGGTGGCTTGCAATTCATTTATTTAGAAAATACATAAATTGTGTGAGGGCCACTGTATCCAATGCATTTTGTTATGCAGAGGGAATTAATAGGTTTAAAAAAAAGTCAAAAATATCTACCCTAAATGAACTCATTCTATTACCTCAACAATGTTCTTTCTTCCTCTGGAACATTATTTTCCTCAGTTGTAAATGAGAAAATAATATCATATCATTGAGTTATTGTAAAGATTAAATAAAAATTCCGAGATGGCAAAGGAGGCAGTTGGACTGCATGGGTCTCCGCGTAAATGAACGGGTGAAGAGACCAGTATTCACGCTAGGGTGTCAGCAAAAGTTGTGTAGAAAGGAGAGGACCAAGATCTCCGGCTTAAGCAGCTGCCCTGTGCAGCTGCTTGGACCTCTGTGCCGCTCTTCAGCACAGAGGCAGGCACCATCTCTATAGCGACACTTGGAAAGGAAACAAAAGGGATTAAAATGGTGAAAATCACCTGCAACAGGCGCCGCCTGCAACTGCAGCCTTCGTCCCAGGTCAGACACCAGCAAGAGGAACTGCGAGAAAATATACCAGAATAACCCAACCAGAGTCCCTGTCGAGGAGAGCTAGACGCCCTATCCCCCAACTGAAGAATTTGCAGTCTGCGTGGCTGCCCTGTGGAAGAACCCAGTCCTACATCACAACAAAATGGCAGTGAAATTTAAGGTGACCCAGCGTCCTTTTTCCCAGCAATCCGAGAGATGTGTGGCTCAGTTGGGCAACTTCCTGAGCAACGCGCACCAAGAGACCTGAACATAAGTGGATCAGATGGGGGCAGTTCGCAGCCTTCCCTCAACTCTACGGGATAAACAGGGGGTTAGATTTGAAGCATTTGTGGTCTGCACTGCAACCTAAGGACCCAGTCTCCACTCACAGTGAATGAGTAGGGGGTGAGTTTTATTTATTTATTATTTATTTATTTATTTATTTATTTTTTTGAGTTGGAGTCTCCCTCGGTCGCCCAGACTGGAGTGCAGTGGCCGCTCCCGGCCACCGCAGCCTCGACTTGCTGGGCTCCGACGATCCTTCCCTCTCAGCCTTCCAAGTAGCTGGAACTACAGGCATGCGCTACCACGCCCGGCTAATGTTTTTGATTTATTGTAGAGATGAGGTCTCGCTTGCCCAGGCGGGTCTCGAAGCCGCGGGCTCAGGCAATCCACTCACCTCAGCCTCCCAAAGGCGCGGGATTACAGGCTGAGCCACGGAGCCCGGCTAGGGGGTGAGTTTTAAAGTGACCCTACACCCTTTCCCCAGTGACTTGTGAGACATGTGACTCAGGTAGGCAATGTTAGGATCAGCACACATGGAGAGTGCTAAACATACCCGGATCACCTTCAGGCCGCTTCACAACTGCAAGAGGTGAACAGGGGGACAGATTTAAAAGTTAGAAGCTCCTCCCTTCTGAAACCCCACCTCCCTGATGCCAGCTAAGAGAAGCAGTGCTTGGGTCACTCCTACAAGAAACCTAAGGTCTTGAAACTGCTGAAAGAGGGTGCTCAAGAGTTACATAAGTTTTGTTGTTGTTGTTTTGTTGTTGTTTTTCATTTTTTATATCTGCATGACTTGACCTATTTTTTTGAATATAGCTTGTTGAGAGTGGGCATATCATTCTGTTTTACCCCTTCTCCTTCTTGTTTCTGTCCAATAAGACTATATGTGAGTGTGAAAATTTCCTCATATTATCAGTTTTAGTTTCCTTGGGTTTTTGGTTTTTTTGTTTATGTGCTGTTTGGTTTTTTTCTTCTTTTTTTGTTTTTTTTTTTAAATTTTGCTTTGTTTTTGTTACTATTGTGGTTTGATTTTCTTTCCTTTTTTCTCTTTCTCCCTCTTTTTGGTTGTCTCCCTGTTTGCTGGTTTGTATCTTTTTCCTTCTCTCCTTTGTTCTCTCCATTGTCATTCCCTCCACATTCTCTATTAACTCCTTTCCCTTCCTTCATGTTATTTTGTACCCAGGGGAGATACATATGCTCTTACTGTATGGACATACTGCAAGGTTGTGGGAAGTAGACCCCTGGGTGCCCACACACTAATCAGCAAACACTGTGATTGTCAGACAGCTTTTGAATCTTAGTATTCCCTAACATGCATTATTCAAATCTCAAATCTGCAAGGGAGTAACATAGCTCCTCTGCTCCAACCTGGTTTCAAAAATTGAACTAGTCCAGAGGCTTTATTCAAAGAAGAATAGGGGGTTTAGCAAAAAGAAGTGAAAACTACTCCTTTTCTCACTGAGTAACGGATGTAAAGAAAAAATAAAAACCAACCATAAATGAAGAAAAACCAAAGAAGTACCATAGGCACCACACAAAGTCCAAAGAGGACAGCCCATGAGCATACAGACTTTGGAATTCAAACAATGAAGAGCACCCAGTTTGATTGGTCTCAGACTACAAATGCAGATTACAAGTGCAGACTACAAATGCAGAATGGATGGGAAAGATGAATAAGAACCAAGAAAAGCCAGATGAAAACATGAAAGAAATAATGGCTGAGATGTAAACTATAAAGAATACAGTAAATGAAATAAATAATACACTGACAAGCATGGAAAGCATAATTAAACAGGCAGAAGAAAGAATCTCAGAACTTGGAGACCAAAGTCTGGAACTAAGTCATTCTATTAAAAACATAGAAAGGAAACGTTAAGAGAAGACAAAGCCTTTAGGAGATGTGCAACTATTTTAAGAGACCAAACCTAAGACTGATAGGTATTCCTGAAGCAGATAAGGAGAATGAAACCTGCCTGGAACAAACATTCCAAGAGGTCATCCAAGGAAACTTCCCGTGTCCTATCAGAGACATTAAAATCCTAATGCAAGAGACACAGAGATCCCCTGTAAGGCATCAAATAAGAAGACCAACTCCTAGGCACATAGTAATTTGCTTACACAAAGTGGGTTTAACAGAAAAAATCCTAAAGGCAACAAAACAGAAATATCAGACTAGCTGCCAGGGAAAACTAATCAGAATAGCAGTAGATTTATCTATAGAAACACTGCAGGCTAGAAGAGAATGGAGCCCAATCTTCAAAACACTCAAAGATAACCAATTCCAACCAAGAATTTTCTACCCAGCTAAGCTAAGCTTCATCAATGATAGAGAATTGAATTCCTTCCCAGACTATCAATCCCTAAGAGTGTATGCTGCCTCCAGACCAACTCTATAAGAGACACTTAAGAAGGTATTAAGCACAGAAGAAAGAAGAAGAAAAAAACAAAAAAAAACTACCATGTTCCAAGAATGAAAGAAAATAAAGAACCAATAAAACATACATCACGACAGCAAGATTTGAAAACACACACATAAATCAACCCCCAAATCAAAAGAAAACCAACAAACAAATCAGTAAACAAACAATAACAAAGTCTATAAGGACTTCCTGATAGGGATAGACTCTCGCATCTCAATAATCAGGCTGAATGTAAATGGACTATATGCACCACTGAAAAGGCATACAATGGAAAACCGGATAAAGAAATATGATACAACAATATACTGTCTTCTGGAGATGCATTGCACCTGAAGGGACACTCCCAGACTCAAAGTTAGAGGATGGAAGATAAAATTTCAGGTGAATACAACAGAAAAGAAAGCAGGAGTCATAATCTTAATATCAGATAAAATAACCTTTAAGCTATCAAAATTTTAAAAGATACAAAAGGACACTACATAATGATAAACCATTCAATTCACCAACAAGAACTATCCATCCTAAACATATATGCACCAAACACAGAAGCACCAGCTTTTATAATGCAGCTATTAACTAAACTGAAAAAAGATATTAACTCTAACACTATCATAGCTGGGGATTTTAATACCCCACTATCTACCCTAGAAAGATCACTGAGGCAAGAAATCAACAAGGAGATCTGGAATCTCAACCTGATGCTTGACCAAATGGACCTAATAGGTACCTACAGAACAGTCCACCCAACAACCACCGATTATACATTCTACTAATCACCTCATGGAATGTAATCCAAGATCAACCACATCCTCAGCCATAAATCAAGTATAAATAAATTCCATAAGATTGAAATACTGTCATGTGCCTTCTCAGACCACAGTGGAATAAAAATAAATATCAACACCAACAAGGTTCCCCAAAACCCCACAAAGACATGGATACTAAACAGTATGATGCTGAACAACTCCTGGATCAACATGGAAATCAAAGAAGAAATTAAAAGATTCCTGGAAACAAATGAAAATGAAGAAACATCTTATCAAAACCTCTGGAATGCCATGAAAGCACTATTTAGAGGAGAATTCATATCTCTACAAACACATATGAAGAAAATGGTGAGATCACAAATCAGCAGTCTAACAAGTCAACTAAGGGAGCTGGAAAACAAGACCACTAAAACCCTAACTTCATCAGAAGAATCCAGATTATCACAATAAAAACCCAAATATGTGACATAGAAGACAAAAATATCATATAAAACATCGACAAAACAAAACCTTGTTCTTTGAAAGGATAAACAAGACTGATGAACCCTAGCAAGACCACCAAGAAAAAGAGAGAAAAAGCCCCAAAAAACACAATCAGAAATGCAAAAGATGCAGTCACAACTGACCCCAAAGAAAAACAAAAGATTATCAGAGTACTATGTACATTTGTATGGAAACAAACTTGATAACTTAAGTGAAATGGTAGAGTTTCTGACAGCACACAACCTCCCAAGGTTGAAACAAAAAGAAATTGAAATCCTAAATAGACCAATAACAACCCAGGAAATTGACTTTTTCATAAGAAAACTATCCACACACACACACACACAAAGCCCTGGACCAGATGGTTTTCCAGCAGAATTCTATAAAACATACAAGGAAGAGCTGATACCAATCCTTCTGAAAGTATTCCAGGCAATTGAGAAAGGCAGAACTTTCCCCAAATCATTTTATAAAGCTAACATCACATTGATACCCAAACCAGGTAAAGATCCAACAAAGAAAGAGACTACAGGTCAGTATCGTTGATGAACATAGACACAAAAATTCTCAACAAAATTCTAGCAAGCCAGATCCAAAAACACACCTCAAAAATTATCCACTATGACCAAGTAGGCTTCATCCCTAGGATGCAGGGCTGGTTCAATATCCACAAGACCATAAACGTAATTAAATACATCAACGGATGTAAAATCAAGAATCATATGATTATATCATTAGATGCAGAAAAAGTTTTTGATAAAAAACATCCCTTTTTGATTAAAAAAAAAAAACCCTTGAACACCTAAGCACAGGTGGAACATACCTCAAAATACTAAGAGCCATCTATGATAAAACCACAGCCAACATACTGCTAAATGGATAGAAATTGGAAGCATTTCCTTTGAAAACTGGAATAAGACAAGGTTGCCCACTTTCAATTCTCCTGTTCAACATTGTATTGGAAGTCCTAGCTAGAACAATTCAACAAGAGAAGAAATCAAGGATATCCAAATAGGAAAAGAGGAAGTTAAGTTATCATTTTTTGCAGATGATATGATCCTATACCTTGAAAACCCAAGAGAATCTGTCAAAAACCTCCTTGCACTGATAAATGACTTTGGCAAAATCTCAGTGTATAAAACAAATGTGCAAAAGACAGTCACATTCCTATACACCAATAATAAACAGACAGAAACCCAAATAAAAAGCACAATCCCATTCACAACAGCCGGAAAAAAAGAAAAAGAAAGAGAAATACCTTGGCATCTTCCTAACCAAAGAAGTGAAAGACCTTTGCAATGAAAATTACAAACCACTGATCAAAGAAATCCCAAAAGACACAAACAAATGGAAACATATTCCATGCTCATGGACTGGAAGAATTAACATTGTTAAGATGTCCATTCTAGCAAAGGCAGTCTACAGATTTAAGACAATACCTATTAAGTTACCAACATCATTCTTCTCATACCTGGAAATGACAAGACAGGAATTCATATGGCGACATAAATGACCACAAATACCCAAAACAATCCTTAGCAAAAGAAACAAAGTGGGAGGTATCACATTTCCAGACTTCAAACTCTACTATAAAGCTACCATAATCAAAACGGCCTGGTATTGGTACCAGAACAGGCGTACAAACCAACGGAACAGGATATGATTCCAGAAGCAAAACCTCAATTCCTCAACCAACTCATCTTTGACATAGCCATCACCAACAACCACTGGGGAGAGGAGAACCTGGTCAATAAATAGTGCTGGAAAAACTGGCTGACTACATGCAGAAGACTCAAACAAGATCCCTTCCTATCACCACACACAAATATCAACTTTAAATGGGTCAAGGACCTAAATATAAACCACAAACTATAAGAATCCTGGAAGAAAATGTAGGAAATACCCTTATGGAAATTGGAATAGGCAACCAAGTCCTGATCAACTTTCCAAAAGCAAATTCCATAAAAGATAAAATAGATAAGTGGGACCTCATCAAACTAAAAAGCTTCTGCAAAGCAAAAGAAACTATCAAGAAGGTGGGGAGACAGTCCACAGAATGCGAAAAAAATATATTTACTAACTGTATATCTGACAAAGGCCTAACATCTAAGATCTATAAGGAACTCAAATGTGCTGAAAGGAAAAAAACAAACAACCCTATTAAAAAATGGGCAAAAGATTTGAATAGACACTTCTCAGAAGAATACATATGAGGAGCCAACAGATACATGAAAAAATGCTCAGCCTCACTAATCATCAAATAAATGTAAATTAAAACCACACAACTCTAGTCAGGATGGCTATCATCAATAACTCAAAAAGCAACAGATGCTGGGGAGGATGTGGGGAAAGGGAAGCACTTTTACATTGTTGGTGGGAATGTAAACTAGTACAACCTCTGTGGAAAACAGTGTGGCGATTTCTAAAAAATCTGAAAATTGATCTTCCATATGACCCAGCAATCACCCTTCTGAGAATATACCCAGAGGAACTTAAATCACTATAACAAATATACCTGCACACCCATGTTTATTGTAGCATTATTCACAATAGCAAAAACATGGAACCGACCATGCTGCCCATAGAAAGTGGAAAATATGGTACATTTTCACAATGGAATATTATGCAGCCATAAAGAAAAACAAAATTATAAGCTTTGCAGCAACCTGGATAGAATTAGAGTCTACAATACTCAATGATTTATCACAGAAACAAAGATCTGAGTATCGCATGTACTCACTCATAAGTGGACCTTGAACATTTATTATAATACCATAAGAAAGGGATTGGCAGTAGTGGGACACTTCCAGGGGGAGCACATAACATCAATAAGGGTACCCACACTTTACCTGTATGATGACTACTTATGTACCTAACCCTCATTTGTACCCCACATTTAAAAAATAAAATCCTTAAAAAAATAAAAAATAAAAAGGTTAAATAAAACATTATAAAAGGCACAAAGCTTAACCTTTAAAAGGAACTCAATACATGTTTCGTAGATTCTATGTTTAAAAACATTATATTCCATCTACCATAAACCTTGTTATATTGTCATAGATCTACTTCTAAAAATTTATTTGTATTTATTTTTATTTTGTTTTGACGGGTTTATTCTACATTAGATTATTATTTTCACATAGGTGAAGTTTTAATTTACCTATATATATTTCCCTAGGATCTAGTACAATGATTAACATAGAGCTATAACTCAAAAAATATTGAAATGGTAAGGAACAAAAAATGGAAGATGCAAGGAAGGCAGGGGAAGAGATATAAATATGACGAGTATAGAAGAAGAGACCAAAGTACTTTAGTTAGGTAACGTGTTTCTCAGAGAAAGTGAAAGTCATCAATAAAACAAAATGTAAAAACATTTAAGCAGAAGGAAGTAGAAAAAATAAGTGTATACACACACACATACACAACTACTTGGTTGGTTTTGCTCTTCTTGATTTGTTGCCAGTATAATGATTTATTTTCTTATTCTCTCTGCTTTCCATTAAAAAGTCCTAAATGCTTTTACTCTTAGATTTTACTTGCTTTTCTTTGCCAGCTGGCTCCAAAATTTTCTTTGTTCTGGTGCATTCAGAGACCAGGTGTTCCTATGTATAACCTGGAAATTAAGTCACTGGAAATTCTTGTAACAGGCTTTGGAAGAGAAAATGCAAAAATGACTTGAGAATAAAAATAAAGGAAGTTAAAAAAAAACTGTCCATATGGGAAAATTGTAAATTATCTTTGGAAAATATAGCAAGAAAGATCAAGCAACTTCTGTTCTTCTTTTGGGTAAGTTTAAGCTTTTATGAGTGACACCAACAGGACAAAAATGAACAATGCTAGGCACTGTCTTAGAAACTTTTTGTGTACATTACTCATTCATTTCTTTAATGTATGCATTACATCTCTCATCTTTATAGGTAGACTTTAATTCTTTAAGGCAGTGATCCCCAACCTTTTTGGCATCAAGGACTGGTTTTATGGAAGACAATTTTTCTACGGATTGGGGCCATAGCACAGGAGGATGTTCAAGTGCATAACATTTATTGTGCACTTAATTTCTGTTATTATATTTTAACATATAAGAAAATTATAAAACTCACCATAGAAAAAAGAGGTATGGATGGAAGTGGTAAATAAAATAATGGGTGGGCCATGTGCAGACTAAAATAAATGTAGGCTACTGACTTAAAATGTGCCACCAGATGTAGCTGTGCAATTGAAGTACATCAACTTACTTGCCACTCACTGAGAGGGTTTTGATATGAGTCTGAAAGTGATTTATTTATTACGATCTCTGTGCAATCAATCTCACTGCTAATGTTAATCTGTATTTGCAGCCACTCCCTGGAACTAGCATCACTGCCTCAGTTCCACCTCAGATCATCAGGCATTAGATTCTCTTGAGGAGCGCACAACTTAGATCCCTTTCAAGTGCAGTTCACAATAGGGTACGTATTCCTATGAGAATCTAATGCTCCCACTAATCTGACAGGAGGTGGAGCTCAGGCAGTAATGTGAGTGATGAGGAGTGACTGTAAACACAGATGGATCTTTGCTTACTTACCTGCCTGTCACCTTCTACTGTGCAGCCCAGTTCCTAACAGGACACAGACCAGTACCATTCCGTGGCCTGGGGGTTGAGGATCCCTGCTTTAATGTATATTTTACATTCCCCATTTTTATAATCGAGAAACTAAACTTTAGAGAAGTCATGAAACTACTGCTCAAAATTCAAGAGGTTCCTAATGTTAAATGTATCTACATATTTCTTAATTTTACTTGTAGATTAATCATTTGTCTCTATTTATTAGTTGTCCTTTGAATATCTTCTGAAGTTCTTGATTAAGTGTGGAAAAATATAACTCTGACATGTAAAAAGAATTTATATTTAAATCATATTATGTCACTTTTCTACTAAAAAATGTTTTATATCTTTAGACAAATATTTAAATGTATTTGTGTTTAAGATGTGTTATTAGCTTCTGCTCCCTGTATATTTTTATCTTTGACCATTTTATAATCTTTACATTTGAGAGATGCTACATAGTTATTGAAATTGCAAAACCTACCTTTGTATATGAGGTTCTCTCTGCATGGAATGCCTTTCCCAACCATGTCTACTTAGTAAACGCATACTCATCTTTTAGGTACAGCATGAGTATAAAAATCCTACATTCTGCATGACACCTTTCTTCACATTACCAGGCATACAAAGGCATGATGTCTTTTATACTCATGCTGTTCTGTCAATATCCCCAATAAAGCAATTGTACTCTCAATTGACAGTGATCTTCATTCATAGAAATATATACATTTAGTTGAGATCTCACACAACATTTTTCTTGTACTACATTAGTTAACCTTCCTAGCCATCCTGCATAGAAAGCATTAATTTCACAAGATAACCCAGCTAGTAAGTGGTAAGTTAGAAGCAAAAGAAAAAAAAGCTAATTATTTTCTATGACATTCAAAAACTTTGTTTGGTGTCATTTTCCACTAAACTAAAGAGTCTTTGAATGCATGAAAATGTCATTATTCTTATTATTCACAGATGTCAACAGGTATATAGCAATAAATAAATAGGAATATATACTCATGCAACATTCACATAGAAATACACTATTTTAAAGACAGGAAAATTCAACAATTTATGGATGAACTTAGACTTTGTAGTGGGAGTTTTTTAGGCACTGCATAAAGGAGAAAATATATTTTAAATACAAAGTAATGATAGTGGACTTCTGGTTTCAGCTTCAATATGCAAAGTGCTTAAAATCTTACTCTTGGTCTTACAATAAGAGAAATCTAGAAAAACTGAAAACTAAGTTTTCATGAACCCAGCAAAGAATTTAATGTTGCACGGCATGATGCCATTTTGAAATCAGGAGAAAAAAAGCATGACACAACCAAGATCTCCTTACCTGGAGCAGAAGACTCTTGAGCTATAAACTGGTAAAAATTATAAAGTGGTAACTTTGAAAAGTTGCTGAGGCTGAATGGTCACTTGCCTGAGAGCAAAAAATTCCTGTTGATTTTATTCTTAAGAGAATTCCCAACATTTGTGGGCAGAGATGAGATACCAGATCATAGAATGGCTATTACCAAAAAAATAATAAGTATTGCTAAGAATATGGAGAAAAGGAGACCATTTCACACTGTTAGGAGAAATGTAGTTCGGACATTATAATCTATAACCCTGTATGGAAGTTCCTCAAAAAACAAAAATAGAATTACCTTATGATCCAGCAATTTTACTTCTGAGTATTTACTCCAAAATTTGAAATCAATATGCCAAAAAGATATCTGCACTTCCATGTTGATTACAGCACTATTCTCAATAACCAAGTTATGAAATCAACCCAAGTGTCCAAGTGAATGCATAAAGAAAAATGTGGTGTATATACACAATGAAATCTAATTTGGCCTTAAAAAAGAATGTTATTCTGTCATTTGTAACAACATGGTTGGAAATGGAGAACACTAAGCTAAATGAAATAAACCAGGCACAGAAAGAAAAATAACACATGCTTTTACTTATAGTGGAGTCTAGCTTGTAGAAGCAGACTAGAATGGTGACGAATAAAGGTGTGGGTTAGAGATATGGAAGATGATGATTAAAGGATACAAACTGTCAATTGGACCAGAGGAATGGGGATTTTTTTTTTTTTGAGATCTATTGCACAGCATGGTTAATGTAGTTAATAATAGCACACATTTGGCCCATTACTTGGCCCTTTCTATTAGCAGGTTCTGTCCATGAATGCAACCAATCATGGGTCAAAAATATTTTTTAGAAAACAATAAAAATTAAAGTACAATAAATTAAAAATACGATTTTTAAAATACAGTATTAAAATTATTTACATAGTACTTACACTGTATCAGGTGTTGTAAGTAATCTAAAGTTGATTTAAAGTATACAGAAAATTGTGCATCGGTTATATGAAAGTGCTTTATATGAGACACTTGAGCATCCAGAGATTTTGGTATCTTCTGGGGATCTTGGAAACAATTCCCTTCAGATACCAAGAGACAACTGTGTGGAACATTTATAAATCACTAAGAAAGTACATTTCAAATGTTTTCACCACAAAAATAAATATTTGGGGTAAGGGATGTGTTAATTGGATTAATTTAGCTTTACACATTGTATTCATAAATCATGGCGTTGCTTTCACCTCATAAATATATAAACTATAATTTGTCAACTTACAATAATTTTTTTAAAAAACTAGAAGAGAAATAAATGAAATTGAAAACAGGAAATCAACAGAAAAAAATGAGACCAAACATTCTTTTGAAAATATCAGTAAAGGTAATAAACCTCTAACTGGGCAAAACAAGAATAAAGTGAGAAAAAATAAATCACCAATATCCAACATGAAAGTTGGGTCATCACTTCTATCGTGTGGAAATTAAAATAAAAATAATATAATGAACACTCCATGACCAAACATTTGATAACTAAGATGCTTTTCTTTCCCAAAATTCATACCCTGGTGTAATGATGGAAAAAATCAGACAGCTTTTAATTGATGAACATTCTATACAACACCTGATCAGTAGTTCACTAAACTGTAAAAGTTATGAAAAAAACAATAATCTGAGAAAGAGTCATAGCCAGGAGGAGCCAAAGAGACATGAGGGCTAAATGTAATTCAGTATCTTTAATAGGATACTGGAATAGAAATAGATTAGGTTAAAATCAAAGAAGGACATCTGAAGAAAACATGGATTTTAGTGAATTATTTAAAGAAGAATGCTGCTTAAATTGTCATGAGCACAACAGTTAAATAAAATACCAAATAATTCTTAAAATATAAAAACAATGATATATTCACTAGCAGAATTCAGCAGCAACATATAGGATCTGAAATGCTGATAAAGTAGGTTACTCTATCCATAAACTGCTCAAAAATTCAAGCAGAAAATGAGAGATTAAGGAAAAGCTCATGCACTTTATGAATTCATTTATCCAGAAAATTGTTAACATAGGTGATAAAACTATCTTGTGCAAAAGAGGTACAAGCTTACAGAAGAAACTGTGGTAAGGGCTTTGAGTGTGTCACAAGGCTTTTTGGTATCACAATATATGCTTCAGGTTAGAAGTGGTTGTTCTAGACTGTCAGTGCTGTAGGCACAGACCAAGCTCATATAGTTGTGGAAACATTAGCCACCAAAGCCATTAATTAAGAAAACGTTTTGTAGAATTCTGCTGGAAAGACGTCTGGTCCAGGGCTTTTCTTTGTAGGTGGTTTTCTATTATTATTATATATTATTATATTATATATTATTATTACATTATTATGTAATTGATGGAGTCAATTTCCTGTGTTGTTATTGGTCAATTTAGTGTCTGACTGTCTTCTTGTTTCAATCTTGGGAGGTTGTGTGATTTCAGAAAGTCCTCCATTTCATTTAGGTATCAAGTTTGTTTCCATACAGGTGTGTATAGTAATCTTGGATAATCTTTTGTATTTCTTTGGGGTCAGTTGTGATTTGATCTTTAGCATCTCTGATTGTGTTTATTTGGGCTTTTTCCCTCTTTTACTTGGTAATTCTGGGTAGGGGTCCATTAATCTTATTTATCCTTTCAAAGAACCAGCTTTTTGTTTTGTTTATTTTTTTTCTGTTTTCTATGTCCTGTATTTGGGCTTTTACTCTGGTCATCTTGAAAGAATAGGCATGCAGACCAATGGAACAAGATAGAGATTCCAGAAGCAAAACCTTAATATCTCAACCAACTCATCTTCGACAAAGTCTCAGATAACAGCCACTGGGGAGAGGAGAGCAAACTCAGTAAATTGTGCTGGGAAAACTGTCTGACCACATGTAGAAGATTGAAACAGTACCCCTGCCTATCACCATACACAAAAATCAACTCAAAATGGATCAAAGACCTAAATGTAAAACCTTACACTATAATAATCTTAGAAAATGCAGGAGACACACTTATAGGCATAGGAGTAGGCAACCAATTCCCAGTCAAAACCCCAGATGTCCATGCCATAAGAGATAAGATAAACAAGTGGGACCCCATTAAACTGAGAAGCTACTGCAAAGCAAAATAAACCATGAAGAGAGTGGGGAGAAAGCCCATACAATGAAAAAAAATATTTGCCAACAGACAAAAAAAATATTTGATATATCAGACAAGGCCTAACATCCAGTATCTACAAGAAACTCAAATGTGCTGAAAGGAAAAAGAAAAAACCAACAGCCCCATTAAAGAGTGGGCAAAAGACATGAATAGACACTTCTCAAAAGAAGATATATGGACAGCCAACAGACACATGAAAAAGTGCTCATCCTTGCTAATAAGAGAAATGCAAATCAAAACCACATTGAGATATCACCTAATCCCAGTAAGAATGGCCATCATTAATAAAACAAACAACAACAGATGCTGGTGAGGATGTAGGGAAAAGGGAAGGCTTCTACACTGCTGGTGAGAATGTTCAACATCTATTGAAAACAGTGTGGTAATTTCTAAGAGAACTAGAAATTGACCTTCCATATGACCCAGCCATCCTCCTACTGAGAATATACCCAGAGGAACTCAAATCATTCTTCAAAAGGTACCTGCACACACATGTTTTTCGCAGCACTATTCACAATAGCAGAAACATGGAACCAACTATGCCGCCCATTGAAACTGGACTGTATTTAAAAAGTGTGGTACATATGCACAATGGAATATCACACAGCCATAAAGGACAAACATATGGACTTCACAGCAACATGGATCGATTTAGAGCTTATAATACTCAGTGACCTATCACAGAAACCAAGAACAGAGTACCATATGCTCTCACTCATAAGCGAACTCTGAACATTTACCATAATACTATAAGAAAGGAGTTGGCAGTTGCGGGATACTGCCAGGGTGGGGTTGGGAACACAACATCAATAAGTGTACCTGATCTCAAACCAGGTGAAGTGGAGACCAAAGTAAGGCCCAAACTTTACCTGTATGATGACCACTTGTATACCTAATCCTGAATTTTATCCCACCTCTTTAAATGAATAAAAAAAAGAAAAACAAAACAAAACATTGAAATCAGAAATTCTGTCTGTTCATAATTTTTCAAATTCAATGAAAGAGAAAGACATGAGATATATACAGAGATATTTTCCAGATGATCAGGGATTACTACACATGGAAATATGAGTAGCATTTCTAAAATAGCTAGAAAAAATTCATAAATAATATTTTTATTTTTATGTCTTCCACCTAATTTTGACAATACTATATAGTATTCAAAATCTGTGATGAATGGGAATAATAAGTCATATTCATAGACCATTGTGTTAAAGTGTTATTAACATCTTTGATCACCTTTCTCAATTTAATGTTTCTTACAAAGATATGTAGAAGATGAAATTTAAAACAAGATGTTATAGATAGTATATCCTTTTAGAGATGTGGACTTGCTATGTTGCCCAGTCAGGTCTCAAACTCCTGGGCTCAAGGAACTCTGCTAATAGCTGGGACTACAGGCATGGGCCACCGCAACTGGCCATATCTTTTTTATAGTCCATATACAATAACAAATTACTGTAGTTACTATTTGTATATATTTAATACTGTTAGTTTAAAACTTTTATACCTTAGCTAGAAGTAATTTACATGCCATTAAAACATTAAGCTAAACATTTCCCTTTGAAGACTTTTATCATCAGGGGAAACTGAAAAAAAGTCACTTGGGGTGAGATCAGGTGAATAGGGAGGAAGGTGGATGAGGTTCATGCCGTTTTTGATAAATACAAAACAAAACAAAAAACTGCTGAACACTCAGAGATGTGTGGGTAGGTGCACTCGTAAATCACCCATCATGAAACGGGCAAAAACGTTAAAAAAATCTCCAAAAAAAAAAAAAATCATGAAGCTGAACGCAGCCTCTCACAACAATGCTGGCTGGTACACTGATGCCTATGGTTTCCTAGAATATGTAGTAGCGGTGGAAGCCTGTACTACAAGAGGTCCGCCCTCCAAAAGATAATTCTGTTTCTTTGGAGGTCTGCCCTCATATACACATATACCTAAATATGAGATACCTATTCATTCAGCTGTGTCTTCCTGAAGTTTCCAAGATCAGTTCAGTTATACCACATCAAGGTTTGTTATACTATTTCCATTTAAAAATGGAATGTTGCTGCACATTCAGAAGGTTGCTGTCTGACTTTATGATTTAGAATATCAGACAACACTTACTTTGTGACAGATAGCTCAGGCTACATACACACTTGATGCCTTATTCTCAGGCACTCAATCTCTACCTTCTCGAAGTAGCAACCCACTAGTGGTAGAAAGCCAGGAGTTTCTTTTTAAATGAAAAATATTGTTGGCAGAAAAAGTATAACCTTACTTCAAATGTTGAAAATTCTTCTATCAAGACTTACCAAAAGAAAAATTCACAGCCGGGCTCGGTGGCTCAGCCTGTAATCCCGCGCCTTTGGAAGGCTGAGGTGAGTGGATTGCCTGAGCCCGCGGGTTCGAGACCCGCCTGGGCAAGTGAGACCTCATCTCTACAATAAATCAAAAAATTAGCCGGGCGTGGTAGTGCACACCTGTAGTTTCAGCTACTTGGAAGGCTGAGGCGGAAGGATCGCCGGAGCCCAGCAGGTCGAGGCTGCAGTGGCTGGGAGCGGCCACTGCACTCCAGTCTGGGCGACAGAGTGAGACTCCAACTCAAAAA
>CAUYQG010132568.1:0-11612 GCA_963574415.1 Tarsius wallacei
CTTGTTTTTTCTGAGTTGGAGTCTCACTCTGTCGCCCAGACTGGAGTGCAGTGGTCGCTCCCGGCCACCGCAGCCTCGACCTGCTGGGCTCTGGCGATCCTTCCGCCTCAGCCTTCCAAGTAGCTGGAACTACAGGCGCGCGCTACCACGCCCGGCTGATTTTTTAATTTATTGTAGAGATGAGGTCTCGCCAAGTTGCCCTGGCGGGTCTCGAACCCGCGGGCTCAGGCAATCCACTCACCTCAGCCTCCCAAAGCGCTGGGATTACAGGCTGAGCCACCGAGCCCGGCGATATTTAGGTTTAAGGAGGAGGGTGTATGGAATAAATGTGCCCCAGGATAGCTGCATTCAGCATTTCACACTCCCAAATTAGAGAAACGGGTCATCGCCCCAGGACTCCTTGGGATCAGAAGCAAAGACACCCTGGGACCTCCACAAGAAGTCCCGTGCCCTGGATACACATGGAGATAGGGCACAGTGTCTGGCTTCTTATTGCACGCAGATGTCAACTGGGCATGTGAAGTCCCGTTTCAGCACCTTAAGAGGCCTTCTGCCAAGCACATCTATTTTAGATCCTGCAGCTGCGATCACACTCCCCGTGTGGGTGTGAGATGCTGAGCATCCAGGACTTTCCAACTCAACCTCACAGGGTCTTTCTTCTTTCTTCTCTGGCTCCTGTCCATGGGACTGCAAGGACAAGCCTTCCCTCCCCCATTCAAAAGGACTGTCATACCATCCATGTGCAGTGTGAGGTCCACTTTCCTAGGATGGTTGAATGACCAGTGTACAATTAGCAGTTGATATTTCTTTTTTCTTTTTTTCCTTAGACACGGGGTCTTGCTCTGTTGCCCAGGCTGGAGTGCAGTAGCACGATCATAACTCATTGCAACCTTGAACTCCTGGGCTCAATCTATCTTCCTGCCTCAGCCTCGTGAGTAGCTAGGACTACAGGTGATCATCACCACATCTGGTTAATTTTTTTAAAAATTCTTTGTAGTGATGGTGTCTCACTATGTTGCCTAGGCTGGTTGAACTCCTGGCCTCAAGAGATCCTCCCACCTCAACCTTCCAAAGGGTTGGGATTACAGGTGTGAGTCACTGTGTCCAGTCTTAGCAGTTGACATTTCCTATGTGCACCCAGAAATGCCATCCTGGTGACTAAAAGGAGAAGATGTGAGAGCCCAGTGCCGATGCTGTAATGCGGGTTATAAAGTGTCTCTCAATGCTTGGGCAAAGAAAAAGAAAAAGAAAAAGCCTTCCCTGTTCAGCTTAGGGAAATGGGACACGAATGGTGCTTTTCACATCTCTAAGTGACTGGTTCAGCTGAGCTGCAGGAATGGCCTCTCCTTAGAGTTGACTTCTGTGCTCATGGGCCTCTCTCCCGGGGGGCCACATCTGCTCAGGCCCTGTGGACACTTATGCGCACCACCCCTGCTGGAAAAATGTGGTTCTCGAAGTGTGTTCTGACCAGGGGGGACTCCTCAGGCCCCGGCCTGGGGCTCCATGTGCCTGTCCCAACCCTGTCACCATCCCCGGGTTGTGTTTATGAGGAATTTTTCCACACATGACCTCACCTGACCCTCGGAAAAGTCCTCCCAAGAGAAAAAGGATGTGGTCATGACCTACAGCAGGAGATCATTTGGGCCAGGTAGATGTGCCCATGTGATGGGCTGAAAGTCCTGCAGAAGGAACTTTTCCTGGGCTGAAAGTCCTGCAGAAGGAACTTTTCCTGGGAGAGATGGGACACAGGTCATGGGACAAGGTGGTCTGGCCTGGATAATTTGGGGGAACTCTTTGTTCCTGGGTGAAAGTAGGTGTGACAGGGTGGGTGAGAGGACAGAGCTGGAGGCCGGTCTTGAAGACGGAGGGCCGGGACTCAGAGCCTCAGGAGTGGTGACCCCTGGTGGACACGAGGAGGCCTGCTCTCCTGCCACTGGGATTTTATGGCAAAATCATGGTGGAAATTATTCTAAGCACCACTCAATGTCTACAAAGCGTACGTATTTTTACAAAATGCTAAATATTCTTCACAACAACCCTGTGATTTATACTAGTATTATCATTTACCCCTTTTCACAGTTGAGGGGTCTCAGGTTCTGAGAACCACAGTGATTTATCTCATCCAAGTGCTATGCTGGCATTTGAGCTGAGCCTACCTGGTTCCCAGGCCCACCCCTGACCCACTTCACAAATAAAAGTGGATCCAGCAATCCCACTCCTTGGTACATACCCCAGATCATTGAAAGCAGGGATTCCAACAGACATTTGTACACCCATAGCAGCATTATCCGCAATAGTCAAGAGGTGGAAGCAACCCAAATGTTCACTTGCCAATGAAGGTCTAAAGTGAGGTCTTGACAACCAGTGGAACGTTATTTAGTTTTAAAGGGAGAGGGGGAAGAGGGAGGATGCAATGGCTCATGCCTGTAATCCCAGCACTTTGGGAGGCCGAGGCTGGAGGATCACTTGAGCCCAGAAGTTCAAAACCAACCTAGGCAATATAGCATGACCTCATCTCTACAAAAAAATAAAGAAAACTAGCCAAGCTACTCGGGAGGCTGAGACAAACGGATTGCCTGAGCCCAGGTGATCGAGGCCATGGTGAATTGTGATCATGCCATTGCACTCCAGCCCAGGGGAAACAGTGAGACTCTGAGTCAAAAAAAAAAAAAAAGGACATTCTGACACCAGCTACAACTGGATGAACCTTGAGGACTTTATGCTTAGTGAAATAAGCCAGTCACAAGAGGACAAATACAATATGAGTCCACTTATATGAGGTCCCTGGAGTAGTCAAACTCACAGGGACAGAAAGTAGAATGGTGGTGTCTGTGGGCTGTGGGGAGGGGAAATGGGGAGTTCGTGTTTAAGGGGGGCAGAGTTTCAGTTTGGGAAAATGAAAACGTTCTGGGGATGGACGGGGGTGATGGTTTCACAACAAGGTGAATGTGCTTGGTTGCCACTGATTTGTACACTTGAAAATGGCTGAAGTCACAAATTTTATGTTACCTATATTTTACTACAATCAAAAAAAAGAAAGAGTGGGATCAACATTCCTCCAGGCCTCCGTCCCTGCCTTGGCTCCATAGAGAGGAGGGGGTTCTCCCCTAGGAAGGAGTAGCCCAAGCCACCCTCCCTGCGCCCACTTCTCTGTCTCATTTCTTCATGTTTTACCCATACCCTGCCTCAACCTTAATCTCGTTAAGGAGACACACTGACTAGGATTTTCCCTTCCCTAGCCCTGGCCCTTGGGACCTTCCATGACATTCTGGCTTCCTCTTTTTGCATGACTTTGGTTTCCCAGCCTTGGGAACATTCGCTTTCTATTCACTTTACCACACCGTTCTCTGATGCCCAGCCTCTCTGTCTTCTCTCTCTCCTCAACCTTCCTTGGTCCATGACACACAGAGAGGGAAAGGCTTTTGCTGCTGGGCCCGAGTAGAAGTGTATGTTCTGGGCAAGGCTGGGTGGGTGCATGAGCAGGAGCCCTCCACTGTTCTCCTTCCAGGTTCAGGCTCAGGGAAGTTGATGGCCAACCTGTGACCAATGTCACATCAATGGAATGATTCCTCTGCATTTACCGCCTTCTCTCCAACCCCATCTCTCTCGGGAGAGGTCAGGCCCTTCCAGCCCCCTGTGTGGGTCAGTGTGGACCTGGGATTTGAGGTAGACTCTGAGCTTAGACAACAAATGATGTAAAAGTTCCTTAGGGCAGCTGGGAGTTAAGCTCTGGCTCAAATGCATTTATTTATTTTTATTCTTATTCTTTAGAAACAGGGTCTCGCTCTCACTTGGGCTGGAGTGCAGTGGCATGATCATGGCTCATTGCAGCCTCAAGCTCCTGGGCTCAAGGGATCCTCCCGCCATGGGCTCCTGAGTAGCTGGGACTACTGCTACATGCAACATGCAACACTATTCCCGGCTAATGTTTTTAAGTGTTCTGTGAGACCGGGTCTTGCTATATTGCCAAGGCTGCTCTCAAACTCCTGGCCTCAAGCGATCCTCCCACTTTTGCCTCCCAAAGTACAGGCATGAGCCACCCAGCCTGGCCCCCAAATGCATTTATGACTAAAGGGATTAGACTCTTCACAGCTCCTGTTAAAATCAACCACTACATTGATGGTTTAATCCAAGAATTCTCTGCAAAGTCTGTAAAAATTACACCCTTGGACTGGCTTGCTTCAACTACAGTCTTTCACATTTTTGCCTTAACATGCTCCTTCCCAGCCTGATTTTTAACAAACTGGCAATGTTAAAATGTAAACCAGCCAACGCTCTTTTCTCCCAGAGAAAACTTTTCAGGAGAGAAACACACACACACACACACACACACACGCGCGCGCGCCCATCAATTGACAACCACATGCAAAGAGCAACGACATGTACCTCACAAAACAGCAACGTCTTATTGAAATATCAATCTCTGTCTTGTCCTTGCCACTGGAGACAAAAGAATGAGCCAGGTTGTGTTTTCTCCATCCCGCACTCCTGGAGGCAGTCAAGTCTCTCTGGGTTCTGAGCTCCGGTTCCCAAGGGGCTAAGGTCAACATGCTAGAGTCAGATTGCTTTGAATTCCAGCTCTACAGTTTACTAAATTTGGGTAAATCGCTCAAGCCTCAGTTTCTCCATCTGTAAAACAATGGGGCTACTCAAAGCAGCTACAGTTTACATGGCCTGGCCAGCAGACCGAGTGTGTGTTTCACACAGAGGAAGCCCTTTCATATATATGAAGAACAATGCATATATTTTCCCTTCCACGTTGTGGCATTTAAATAGAAAATGGAGGGAAAGGATGGCAAAGGATCAAGGGGTTAGAGCGGCAGATGCTGTTGGTGCCCTCTCCTATTCCCTTGCTCCTGCCAGAGGTCACTTTTGTGGCTTCAGTGGGTCGGACGATGTGCCAAACATTCTGGAAGTTTTAGGGAAGTGAGGCGTCCCGGCTGACAGGAGTAGAGAGTAAATCCCCCGGCTACTCAATCCTTTTGGTGACAGTTCTGGGGCTTTTCCTACACCCGATGACCTCCCCCGCACCCCCCCATTGCCCAGAGCAGTGGCCCATCCATCGACATCTATTTTTGGCTTTTTTCTCTCACTGTCTTGCTCTCCCACTCCTTGGTGGTGCTAAACTATTTGCACCTAAGTCCTCATCTCAGGATCTGACTTGGGGGATTCCCAAAACACAGACAACAGGATAATGGGAAGAGGTGAGGGAGGCATGATAGCTTAAAAGGCCAGGTAGATGGGACCTTTTCCTGTGTTTCTGTTCTGCAGACATTTCTCTCTATTGTTTGCTGACATTTGAAAGACTTAAGAGTGAGGGGCTTGGGGAGACTGCTTTGACTCCAATCCCAGCTCTGCTACCTACTGCTAAGTACCTGCTTTAGTTTTCTCATCTGAAAAATAGGAATAATGCTGGCACTTCCATATATAGAAAATTATTCCATGTAATTTAGTGCACATAAAATGCTCAAAGCAGTGTCTGATAGTGTCAGAAGAGGCCGATTAAAATTAGTTCTTGGGCTGGGCATGATGGCTCATGCCTGCAATCCCAGCATTTTGGGAGGCCGAGGTGAGAGGATTGCTTGAACCCAAGAGTTCGAGACCAGCCTCAGCAACATAGCAAGACCCCATCCCTATAAACAAACAATAAAAAATTATCCAGGTGTGATGGCTCATACCTGTAGTCCTAGCTACTCAGGAGGCTGAGGCAGAAGGATTGCCTGAGCCCAGGAAGTCAAGGTTTTGGTGAGCCATGATAGTGTCACTGCACTCCAGCCTGGGTGACAGAGTGAGACCCCAACTCAAAAAACCAAACAAACAAAAATGTTAGCTTTTGTTATTGTGGCTTAAGACACTGATTTGGTACTCTGGCCTTAGTTTTATCATCTATAAAATGGGAACGTTCAGCGACCTGACAGGGTAGAGAGAATCAGTGTGGCGTCCTAGTGCCTGCTCAGCTTCCAAATAGTTATTATGTATTTGCTTATTTATTGACGTGCAGAGGGTGCCCAAAAAATGTATACACATTTTAAGGGAGGACAAAAACTATATTAAAATTGTAGATGAATACAAGTCACATTTGACTTCTGCAATTACAAGAGGTGCTCAAAACAGTTACCATCAGTGTCCAGACACTTCTGATTATGGTGAACTAAAAGTAATACATAGACAATATCTCTTAAGATGTGTGTACATTTTTTGGCACCCCCGGTATTATGTATTTATTTGAACATGGTACAACCATGTTCTGGAATGGGTTCAACCATTTTTGTAGCATACAAGAAGACAGCAGGAACTGGAGGTGGAAAAGAAAACAGGAAAATCGAGGTTAGGATATAAAATGGAGCGAGGAGCAGGGGTCAACAAGGCCTGGTTGTTAAAATAGTCTCTTCCCCCAGCCTCCAGCTCAGGGTAAAATCCCCCCTAGATTTCCTCACTTTCCCGTCCCAAATCACCAGGCTCTGGGTAGAACCAACCCCAGGTGGGTAGCTCTCTGCAAGTCACCTCACCTCAAATTACAATAACCACTGCTGACTTGAATCAGCCTCTTTAGACACTATTAGACACTGTTCCGAGCACTGTATTTGCACTAACGTATATGGAGTAATTCTGATATATATGGAGGCATAATTTTTCCTATTTTTCAGATGAGGAAACTGAGGGAGGTTCCTTAGCAGTAAGTAGTAGAACTGAGATTGGAATCAAATCTCTCTTTACAAGCAGATCTCAGAGGGAAGATGTTCTCCCGTTTCTCAGCTTTGCCAGCCATATCCTTGCCACCTTCTCCTGGCCTTTAAGAGTCACTCCTCCCATCCCACAATAAAATCAATGCTTTCGGGGAGCACCTACCAATCTCAGGTGGGAGGCTCTCAGCCTCCCATGGCCTCGTTACTTACTCGTGTCCTCTGTTGAGAGGACTAAACTAGATGTTCTCTATGGAGGGAACTTTCCAAACTTTACTGTGGTTGGTGGATTAACCACTGTTCACAGTTCTACAGCTGCTCTGCTCACAACAGGGTGGCCCTCACAGCCCACCTGAAGGGCCAGGAAAGGGTGGGGAAATAGTATTCTTCAGATTAATGACTTAATTAAATCCAAGGTTAAACATAGTGGCCCTTGGGATGCAGGGCCAGGCCTCCCCAGCCGAAATTTTGTTGCTTTACTGTATTCACTCTTAAAGGCCCTCCGCTAATTATCGCTCTTCAGTGACCCACATCAGATGCTTCCTCTTCCCTGGAATGCCTGCATTTTCTCCCTGCAGCTGTTGGAGAGGCAATATGGAGGAGTAGTTAAGGGTACAGACCAAATCCTGGCTGTACCATTTATCAGCTGTGTGGCCTCAGGCGATTTGCCGAACCTTGCTCCAGGCCTCGGTGTCCTGATCTGCAAAACTGGGGTGATAATCACAGCACTCACCTCATAGGATTGTTGAGATGATCAAATGAGTTAATGTACATAAAGTGTTCAGGACAGCCCCGGGCACATGATGTGTGAGCATCCTGGAGCCACCATAACAAAGTACCACATTGTCTCACAGTTCTGGAAGCCGGAAGTCTAAGGTCAAGGTGTCAGCAGGGCTGGTTCCTTTTGAGGCTGTGAGGAATCTACTCCAGGCCTCTTCCCAGCTCCTGGTGGCTGCTGGTACTCTCTGATGGTCCCTGGCTTGTGGATACATCACCCCAATCTCTACCTTCACGTGGCTTTCTCCCTGTGTTTGTCTCTGTGTCTGAAATTTCCCTTTTTATAAGGACACCAGTCATATTGGATTATGGCTCACCCTAATGACCTTATTACAACTAGATCACCTCTGTAAAGACCCTGTCTCCAAATGAAGTCTGGGGGTTAGGATTGAAATGCATCTTTTTGGGGAGCCACAATTCAAGACATAAAAATATGATAAGAATTGTAAGTTTGCTATTTTGAGAGTAGGAGGACAGGACGATAAATGTGAGTGAAGAACATGGATTATTAACCTTCCTCTGCCTTCACTGATGTCATTAGCACTTGTCCATGAGAACCGGAAAGTTAAGTTTTGCTCGAAATTTGAAAGTGGTCATTTCTTTTTTGTAGAAACCCTAATCATTATATTTTGGGCAGCTTGAAGGCAGGAATGGTATCTTCTAGCCCTTGGATCTCCCTCTACAGACCTCACACATAGAACCTTCCAGAAAGTGGGTTACTAATGGCCCTGGTCTGAATCAAGTCCTAAGAGACCTTTCCTGTCACCACTCTCTCGTTGAGCCTATTTCTGCTTCTGTGCTTCTATGGACAACTTCTTTGAGGCTCCGTTTTTGGAAATCATGTATTGCACTGCTTGTATGGTTAATGGCCATCGTCCACCTTAATGAATTATTAATATTTAAAACCAGATGTAGCAGTTACAAATTATTTACAATTCATGGATGGTGGGTGCACACGCATGACTGATTACTGTCTGCACTGCATTTGTAATATGCAATGTATTGTACTTACACCCTAGCCAAAAGTGTCCTTTGTGAAGGTTGGTTAACTAGCTTTCCTTATATCTGAAATGACTGATTTTGGTGTATGCACGCCAAATCTCAGTTATTTATATTTATATTTTTCTGTCAGTGTCTGAATGATTCTGAGACATTTGAACATTTGTTCAATGGATATTACAATGAGTAAGGAAAGCAGGCCATGCACAGTGGCTCACTCCTGTAATCCTAGCACTTTGGGAGGCTGAGGCGAGAGGATTGCTTGAGCCCAGGAGTTCAAGACCAGCCTGGACAACATAGCAAGAACCTGTCTCTACATAAAAAGTAAAAAGAGGCGTGGTAGCACGCACCTGTAGTTCCAACAAGTTGGAAGGCTAAGGCAGGTGGATCGCTTGAGCCCAGGGATTCAAGGCTGCAATGAGCTATGATCATGCCTGGGCAACAGAGCCATACTCTGACATAAGTAAATAAATAAACAAAGCAAATACCTTAATTACCCTGTAGAGTTAATTTCTATAGGGGAGGAAACAAAAAAAGAAAAGAAAAGAAAATGCAGAATACCATAAAGTCTGGAAATACAAATAATGTTTTATTTTTTGACAAATTGATGTTCTTGATAACAGTATGTGGACTTTCCTATGTTATCAGACTTTATGGACACCCTGGACAAAAGGCATCATCTGAACAAAAGATTATCTAGCATTTTTTGAAAAAAAATTATATGAATTCATTACTTGAATTCCCATGCACTATTTTCATGAACCTCTTTTTTTTTGTATTTTTATTGATATATCATAGTTGTACATATTTTGGGGCATGTGTGATATTTTGATACATGTACAAGGTCTGACAATTAAGTACATGAACTTATGCTAGAAAAAGTGCTACATACTTCATTGCTGAATGTGGTCATCTTTGAAATACACCCCTTCAGAAACTATGCCCCGATGCCAGTGCTTTGTTCACCTGTCAAAGCAATTTTAGTACTCTTTTTCTGGAATGACCATCAGAGATGTCATCGCAAGAATGTCAGAGTTTGAATTAGAACAATGAACAAACATTAAATTTCTTGCTAAACTTGGCAAGGGTGGAAGTGTAAGCAGGGACATGTTAGTCCAAGTTTATGGGGATGATGACATAAAGAAAATGGCAGTGTATAAATTGATTCAACATTTTACTGAGGGAAGAGAAAGTATCACTGATGAAGAGAGGTCAGGATGGCAAATAATGAGCAAAACTGATGAACACATTGCAAAAATTCATCAAATTGTGTATCAAATCATTGGCTGACTATGAGAAACATAGCAGACCAAATAAACATCGATAGAGAAACAGTAAGTTTCTAACTGAAAATCTTGGCATGAGAAAGGTATGCGCAAAAAATGGTCCTGAAGGAGCTCTTGTATCACAACAATGCACCAGCTCACACAGCACTGTCTGTGAGGGAGTTTTCAGCCAGCAAACAAATAACTGTATTGGAACACCCTCCCTACTCACCTGATCTGGCCCCCAGTGGCTTTCTTTCTTTACCTGAAGATAAAGCAAATATCAAAAGGAAGACATTTTGATGGCAATTAGGCCATCAAGGGTAATACAGTGACAACTCTAATGGCCATTCCAGAAAAAGAGTTCCAAAATTGGTTTGATGGGTGGACAAGGCACTGGCATCAGTGCATAGCTTCCCGAGGGGAGTACTTCAAAGGAGACCATAGTGATTTTCAGCAACGAGGCATGTAGCATTTTTTCTAAGATGAATTCGTGAACTTAATTGTCAGACCTTGTATACGATATGTAATGATCAAATCAAGATAATTGGCATATCCATCATTTCAATCCATGAATCTTTCTTTTAGCATGAACTTCATTCCTACAACTGAGACATTTAGCCCCAAATTGAGGGTTCAGTCCAAATTTATCCATTAGAAAAAGAACTATAGATAGAAGTAACATATAGAAGTGAACACAAAGCAGAGAATTACAAAATGTTGAAGAATTGTGGGGTGAGAGGCCTGAGGCTGCTGACACAGTGGAACCAGCTGGAAGCTGAGCAGTCCTGTGTGAAGAGAGAGGCCTCCTCCTCCATAGGGAAGCCTAGACTTGAAGCATCCAGGACTTTCTTTGTGGATGCCATAGACTCTGCACCCTTGGGAGAGGTCAATGGGGGTAAGATGGCAACTAGCAGGAAGATGCTCCCAAAGTCCTTTCTGCAAGAGTCACAGGACATGGCAGCAGAGAACCATCATTGCCTGTGGTTGCCAAATGTGCCTCAAATCTTGAAAGCCAGTCCTTGAAAGTCACAAGCATCTGGGGCTAGATGCTAAGTGGTCAGATGGCTGCCAGTCTCAAGCCTCCATAGTGCTCCATCCCTGCCAGGGCATTCTCCCATCTTCACATGCGCCTCTCTTCACAGTGTGCCCAGCATCCATGAAGATGGAGAACCAAACATGTGTCCAGCAGCCATGGAGATGGAGAACCAGTTATGCTAACTGCAAGTTAGCCAACCACAAAGTTAGAAGGAACTGTACCCACAAAACATTGGCTCTCACTTCTGACACCAAGTGCACATTTGAAAGATTCCCAAAAACTACACTGAGGTTTTATAATTTGCTCAGAGGACTCATAGAACTCCTTGAAAGTTGTTATACTTGTGATTATGGTTTATTACAGGGAAAGAATCCAGATTAAAATCAGCCTGGGAAGAGACATGTGGGATGGAGTTTAAGAGGGCTCCACCCACAGAACTTTCATTGTTTTCTCCCCATGAAGTTGAGGATGGCAACACTTCCTCCTTGCCTCAGTAGGTGACAACACTCAGAGTATTGCCAATCAGGGAAGACACCAGAACTTTGGTGTCTAGAGTTTTTGGTTGTTTTTTTTTTTTTAATTTTAAAGATGTGGGGTACTATTCAAGGTTAAGTATACAAATGTTTATTATGCAGGAATCCTTGTTGATGAGGTGTGTCCCCCCTCTCCCGGCAGAATTCCACTACTGCCAATCCTGCCCTCCCTGCCCCCAGCAATTTCCCACTACTGACAATCCTTTTCTTATAGTACTAAGGTAATTGTTCAAGGTCCACTTATGAGTGAGAACATGTGATACTCAGTTCTTTGTTTTTCTGATAGATGACTCGGTATTATAAACTCCAAGTACAT
>CAUYQG010132569.1:0-10578 GCA_963574415.1 Tarsius wallacei
ATAATTGGTTGGTAGTATAAATGGTATATAAGGTAAACTATATATGTATATTTTGTCTCAATACAAATATTTATAAATAAATAAATAAAAATATCTATTTGATGGGGCACGTCTTCAAGATGTTAATGGTAGGCAAATTTAATAATCATTCATTAAGACAAGATTTAAATGAATTTTGTTTAGTTCAAAAATTGTATCAAGATTGTAATTGGGATGACATTAAATTTGTAGAGTAGTTTGAAGAGCATATTATTTTGTTCCATTAATGCAATATATAAAAAAATTCACTCATTTAGAGAATGTAGATTTCTTTATATAGTTTAAACAGCTTCTGCATATATGTATATATCTTATTGATTCCCAGTAATTTCATATTTCAGGTTCTATTATTAATATAGTGATTTTAATATATATTTCTCTCATTAATGATGGTATAGAGAAAAGGCATACATTCCTAAAATTTTATTTAGTTTTATGATTAATTTTTCTTAGAAAAATATTTTAGATCCTAGAAACAAAGCAATTAAAGAGAATAGTATTAATGATAATAATAATGAAACCTATAACCTTATGTACATGGCAAAAATTGTATTAGTATTAATAACAGTAATTATTAATAATAAGTGTTCATTATAATAATGAAAACAGCCGTGCTCTATTTCTACAGCTCTGAAAGTAGAATATTATCAATACCTTTGGCATTCTACTGTGTTCACTTCTGATTGCGTCTCACTTCCTGTCCCATAGGAAATTATTATTCTTACATCAATCTGTTTTAAACTTTGTGTAAGTGGACTGAAACTACATGTATTCTTCTATGATCTGTTTTTTTGCCCAGCAGTTTATTTCTGATATTTACATGTTATAATTAGAAAAGATGGCAAAACTTTCAAAGAATCTTTCAAACCTCTTTCTCAGAAACAATTTGACATAAAAAACAAGACGATTCATTCTAAGCCCACCTGGGAGAATAAAGATATGCAAATAATAAAAAATAAATCTTAAAACCAAACGCAAAATGGGGGAGGTTGCTGTTCAACATGATAAAATTTACTGGAAAAATTAACTAGAAAAAAACAGGCAAATAGCGGTGAGTTTTAAGAATTTATACATGATAAAATGCTATTTCAAGCTAATGGGAGAGTAGGAATTATTTTATCAGTGATTGGCTGATTGGATGATTTTGGAAAAATAAATAGACCCCTCTTCCATACAATATACCACAACAAATTCCAGATGGATTAACGGATTAGTTGCAATAAATTACACTACAAAAATAAATGAAAATTAGCAGGATATTTACCTGATTGCAGGTTAAAGGAGTCCCTTTTAAACAAAAAAATTTAAAAAATAAATAAAATACTAATACATTTTACATAATGAAAATTAAAGCTTCTATCAGTTTTTTAAAAATTTTGCATAAAATTAAAAGGAAATGAAAAAAGTGATAAAGGAATTGTCAGACAAATGTATAAATGGCAGGCTAATTGTAAGTATCTTATCTTTTAATACATTGTCTTTGTAAATTCGTTATAATTTGGCAGTATGAAAATATAAAAAGTTGGTATAAACATAGAAATATTTTTAAAATGACAACTTACATAAAAATAAGTTAAGTCCAATGATAATGGTATAAATTCTAATTAAATAATAGCTCATTACCATTCTAATGCATTAAAATGGTATAGGTAGTACTTATAAAATGTAGAAAATGAAAATGTTTGTATGCTGCTTATGAGAATGCAGACTGATTTAAACTTCTTAGAAAGCAATTTGGCATAATGTATCTAAAATCTGCATTATTGCTTTGTTTTGTAAAGAGTGCTTCTAGGAAATTATCCCAAGAATATATTCACAGCCATGCGCAAACTTGCAGATGGATATTTATGTGTCTTATTTATGCTAACAGAAAACTTTAGCTAATTTAAATGTCTAAAAGTAGGGAATGACCAAATAGCTTATCATACATCCATATTATAAGATGCTATAATGACATTAAAATTACTGTTATGGAAAATATCTAATAACATAGAAAATATTTACAATAGACAAATAAGGTTAACATTTGTTTTAAAAAGTATGCACAGTATTTCAATTTTGTAGTACATGAATGTGCATAATATATAAATTTATACATATGTGTGTATATGTATCCATATATATGGTAAGTGACCTGTGTACAGAAAGGTTCCATATATAAGTCACCTATGTATGGACAGGTTTCATTCCAAGAGCATGTTCCAAAGTCCAATTTGTTCGTCAGTCCAACAAAGTTAGCCTAGGTACCCAAGCGGTACAATAAGCTATACCAGCAACATCACTGCTGCTTTTATCCTCGCTTCCAGACATCCAGATCTTGAAATTAAGATACAGTAGTGTACAGCAAAGTACAAAAAAATCACAGCTGCTTTTAGAGGATGCATGCACATGACAATATATGCCAGACACGAACTAATTTAGATGATTGGCCATGCAAATGCACATGTTCACATCTTTGAAATTTCACAATTGAAGGTTCATATGTAGAGTACTTACTGTATATACAATAATCTCCTTTATTCATTGCAAGACCCCCAGTGGATGCATGAAATCACATACTATCAAAATCTATATATACAGTGATGCATTGCTTAATAACCCACATAAAATGCATGCTTAGGCAAATTTGTCATTGTGAGAAATCCATAGAGTATACTTACACAAACCTAGATGGTATGGCCTACTGCACACGTAGGCTGATAGTACATTACAGACCTGGATGCAATGGCTCACATCTGTAATCCTAACACTTTGGGAGGCCAAGGCGGGAGGATCACTTGAGCCCAGGAGTTAGAAATTAGCCTGGGCAACACAGGGACAACCTGACACTACAAAAAAAAAAATGAATATATGAAAAATTAGTTGTGTGTGGTGGTGCACACTTGTAGTCCTAGCTACTTAAGAGGTTGAGATGGAAGAATTGCCTGAGCCCAGGAGGTCGAGGTTGCAGTGAACTATGATCTTGCCACTGCACTCCAGCCTGGGCAACAGAGCAAAACCCCAATTCAAAAAAAAAAAAGAGTAGTTTACAGCCTGTTTACACATCTAGTAAAGTTACAATTCACTATGGATGGAGAAACCTTTGAAGTGAACTTAAAATATGTTAGGAGGCAGCTTTAGGCGAAACTTAATTTTTTTGGATTTTCTTTGTTTTTTAGTCAGGGTCTCTCACTCTGTCACCTAGGCTAGAGTGCTGTGTGGCATGCTTATAACTTTCAGCAGCCTTGACTTCTCGAGCTTGGACCTGATCCTTCCACCTCAGCTTCCTGAGTAGCTGGGACTACAGGCGTATGTCAATATGCCAGTCTAATTCATTTTTATTTTTTGTAGAGATAATGTCTCACTGTGTAGCCTAGGCTGCCCTGGAACTCCTAGGCTCAAGCAATTCTCCCTTCTCAGCCTCCCAAAGTGTGGGGATTAGAGGCATGAGTCACAGTACTAGGACAGGCTAAATTAAATTTAAGAGAGTAGTTTGATAAACTGCTCTAAAAAAATATTTGCCTGCCTCTGCGTGTGTGTGTGTGTGTGTGTGTGTGTGTGTGTGTGCGCGCGCACGCAGATGGTTAGAGTAGGAATAGGGGAAAGGTTTTTAGATTATTCAAACACTGTGATATGCAATTAAATTGACAATGAAGTGAGGTTCTTGTACAAATTTTAACTAATCATTACTTTTATTTTATTGTATTTACCTTTTATTTCAATGGCTTTAGGTAGTACAAATGGTTTTTGGTTACATGGTTGCATTGTATAGTGGCAAAGAAGTCTGGGCTTTAAGTATACACACAACTCCCACCTATGCACATTGTACCTGAGAGGTGATTTTTCCCCCCCTCCACCTCTTCCTCCCATCCCCTTTCTGAGTTTCAATGTCCATTATATCATTCTCTATGCCTTTGCAGGTCCTTAATTTAGCTCCTACTTATAAGGGAGAACATGCGGTGTTTGTTTTTCTATTGCTATGTTAGTTCACTTAGGATGATATTCTCCAATTACATTTAGGTGAACATTATTTCATTCTTTTTGGTAGCTAAGTCATATTTTATATTGTATATATACCACATTTTCATTAATCACTGTTCAGTTGATGTGCAATTAGGTTGATTCCACATCTTTGTAATTATGAATTGTACTGCAATGAACATGCAAGTACAGGTGTCTATTTTTTATAACCACCTCTGCTTCTTTGGTTAGATACCTAGTAGTGGGATTGCTGGATCCAATGGCAGATCTAGTTCTTTGAGAAATATCAATACCAATTTCCATAGAGGTTGTACTAATTTACATTCCCAACAATGGTTCATAAGGATTCCCTTTTCACCACATCCACACCGGCATCTATTTTTTGTTGATTTTTGAAATAATGGCCATTCTGACTGATGTGAGGTGATAGCTCTTTGTGATTTTAATTTGCATTTTCCTGACAATTAGTGATGTTGAGTATTTTTCCATATGTTTGTTGGCCATTTATGTACCTTCTTTTGAGAGATGTCTGTCCACTTTTAATGGGGTTATTTGCTTTTTATTTGCTGGTTTATTTGAGCCCTTTGTAAACTCTGATTAGTCCTTTGTCAGATATGTAGTTTGCGAATATCTTCTCCCATTTTGTAGATTGTGTGCTTGTCCTGTCGATTATTTGTTTTGCCCTTATTCTATGAAGCCATTATCACTTTACTACAAAAACCAAGAAAATATACAACAAAAAAGAAATTTACAAACCAATATCCCTTATAAACTTAGACCCAAAAGTCCTCAACAAAATATTAGCAAACCGAATTCAGCAGTATATAAAGAAATAATCCACTGTAATCAAGTGAATGCTATCCCAGTGATGCAGGGGTGGTTCAACATATGCAAATCAGTAAACATGATCTACTACATAAATAGTTAAAAACCAAAATCATATGATGATTTCAATAGACTCAGAAAAAGCACTGGACAAAATCCAGCATTTCTTCATGATAAAATCCCTCAGCAAAATAAGCATAGAGGGAACATTTATCAAAATACTAAAAGCCATATATGACAAACTCACTCACTTGATTATAGTGGATTACTTCTTTATATGCTGCTGAATTTGGTTTGCTAATATTTTGTTGAGGACTTTTGTGTCTAAGTTCATAAGGGATACTGGTTTGTAACTTTCATCCGGATCAAAGAAAAGTTGAAAGCATTCCTACTCAGAACCGGAACAAGGGAAGAATGCCCACTTTCACCATTCTTATTCAACATAGTAGTGGAAGTGCTAGCCAGAACAATCAGGAAAGAGAAAGAAATAAAGAGTATACACATTGGAAAAGAAGAAGTAAAACGTTCTCTGTATGCTGATTATATAATTATATACCTAGAGAATTCTTAAGACTCATACAAAAGCCTGGACATGATAAATGAATTCAGCAAAGTTTCAGGATACAAAATCAATACACATAAATCAGTAGTACAGCTATACACCAATAGTGACCAAGCAGAGAATAAAATCAAGTTCTCAATTCCACTTACAATACCAGCTTAAGAGCTAAAATATCTAGTAGTGTCTTCCACCTCCTTAACAAAGATCCTTAACAAATGAGGCAAACGATCTCTACAAGCAGAACTACAAAACACTGATATACAAATAAACTGTAGAGGACACAAACAAATGGAGAAACATCCCATGCTCATGGATTGGAAGAAGCAACATTGTTAAAATGACCATATTGCCCAAAGTAATCTACAGATTCACCACAATCCCTATCAAACTACCTATGTCATTTTTCACAGAATCAGAAAAAAAAATTAGAAAATTCATTTGGAACCACAAAAGAGCCAGAATAACCAAAGTAATACTAAGCAAAAAGAACAAATCTGAAGGCATCACATTATCTGATTTCAAATTATACTACAAGGCAATAGTAACTGACATGGCATGACACTGGTACAAGAGTAGACACAGAATAGAGAATCCAAATATAAACTCGAATACCTAAAACCAACCAATCTTTGCCAAAGCTGACTAAAATATACACTGGGGAACACATGGTGCTGAGAAAATTGGATAACTAGATGCAGAAAAATGAAACTTGATTCGTATCTTTCCCAATATACAAAAAATACATTACTCAAGATGGATTAAAGACTTAAATGTCAGACCTGAAACCATAAAAATTCTGGAAGGAGACCTAGGAAAAATTCTTATGAACATCGCCTAGGCAAAGAATGCATGGCTAAGACCCCAAAACAAATGCAACACAATAAAAAAAATAAGTGGGACTTAATTAAACTAAAAAACTTCTGCACAAGTAATCATTATTAAATGACAATTTCATTATCTTTTTGATACTGTGCCTGATATTTCTTCATTATGAGTGTATTTATGTATGTGCATTTAAATCAAAATAGCATCATCTTATTTTTAAACTTGAAAGCATCTTTTAAGTTTTTGTTTGGGGGGAAGGTGGATGTTGTTATTTTTTAAATGCATTGTCAATTACAAGACATATGTCTTAAATGCATTAAAAAACTGATGTTTTCTGGCAAGAAAGATATTTATGGTTTAAAAAATTATCTCAGCAGCCTATTTCCTTCTCTTCTTTGTATTTCATATTTCAAATTATTTCTTTTTACTTCTAAGAATGAGATTTTCATTTTTATTTTGTTAGAAACATGGATATTGAAAGATAAGACTTAAAATATCAACATTATTAGATTAGAATTATCAATGCTGCCTTAATACAGTAATTTAAATTATTTTTAGAATCATTTTTTTTTCAATGCACTTTACTAGTCCTGATTTTCATACTTTATCTTTAACCTGAGTCTTTATGTACTGTTTGGACTTATAAATAATTTTGGCACTATTGCACCTATACAATCTGTACTTGAGAAAAGTTACTTGCTATTTGCAACTCAAACAAAACTAAACATAATGTAAGTTGAATATCCCTTAACCAAAATGCCTAGTACCAGAAAGATTTTAGATTTCAGATGTTTTTGGTTATTGGAATATTTGCATTATAATCATCAGTTTACCATCTCAAATCTGAAAATCCAAAATTCTAAATGCTTCAGTGAGCATTTCCTTTGAGCATTATCTTGGTGCTCAAAAAGTTTTGCATTTTGAAGAATTTTATATTTCATATTTTGCAATTTGGGATTCTCAACCTGTATAATAAGTGAATGATTAAAAATGCTCTATTTGGCAACTGCAACTTTTGTTGCTTAACATCCAGGTTACACAATACACACAGGATTTCAAATCTGACTCATCCAGTGCCCTCTCTCATCTTTGGTAACTGCCAATACCTGGCCCTACACTTCCTAAATTTCTTTCCTGGTAACCTTCATCAACATACCACTTTAGCACTATGTCTACAGCCTGAACATTGCCATTTCCTAAATTTTTATCAACTTAAAAACTGCTTATTGATCAACTATACTGAGGAATAAGTTATATACAGTTAACTACAACTATTTAAAATGTACAGTTTTGGAGTTGGGGGAAGATGGCAACGGCAGAGGTGGAACTGTGAGATTCTCCAAACGTGAGTTCCTAAAAAATACTCTTACTTTCTTTCCCCCACCCCCCTGCCCACCACCAGCCACACCGGTCCGAGGCCTGGAGACTCTTGGTCCCACACAAGGTCAGCTATTGCGGCCCCCCAGCTGCTGCTGCTCCACTATAGGTGGCCACAGACCCGGCCATGCAGAGATCCCAGCTCCCTCCCCGGCTACAATGTCTCACCCAGCACCAAGCCGCTGCCTGTGGAAGCCCTTGGATACTGCCTTGTGGTGATCTGGGTTCCCTTGCTGTGTACACTGATTTGCCCCGCACTTAGCCACTTCCAGCTCCCACCCTGACTAGACTCCCAGCCCAGCGGCCCGGTGCTCACTCCTCAGAGTTCCAGTTCCCCACCCTGGGTTCTGGGACCCCGCCCAGCTCTATTTCAAGCTGCTGTCACCCAGGGAGGCTCTAGGCGCCCGCCCCTCAGAGATACTAACTCCGTGTCTGGCTGAAATGCCCTGTGTGGGCCCCAAAGCTGCTGTCACCAATTACCACCTGCACTTTGGAGCTCTGGTCCCACTCTGGCTGAGGCATCCAGCCAGTGACCCCATGGTTGTGTAAGGGAACAGTATATCTTAAGGAGGTGCCAATCAGTCACTCTCAGCTCTCAGCTCCAGAAGAGGGAACTCCCAGCTCCCTTCTCCATCCCAGGCCACTGGTGGCACACCAGATCCAGCAGGCAGCTGTGCTGCTGATCCCTGGTGCCTCACACGCCACCACAGCCTGTCATAGTGGATCACCCAAAGACCTGGACAAGCGGAGAGAGGAGCCGGGTGGAGAAAAAGGATTCATGAAAGAGGAGCTGCCCACGTCAGCCATTTTTCAGGTAGAGATTTGCATTGCCCCGCCCACCTATGAGCAGCCTCCACCTTGATTTCTAAGGTAACGTAAAGAAAAAAAAACCTTCCCTATGCTGAATCAGATACAGGCAACTCAGCATCACAGACTATGGGAGTCCTACTCCTGCAAGACCAGAGACTCCCGGAGGTGGGATGGCCTTGGTGACTGGGGGGGAGAAAGAAAGGGGGAAGAAAGAAAGAGTGGACTCCTGCTCAAGGTTCAGCAGAAGCTGTTTACTGAGAATTAACCAAGGGCTTTTATCCCCAAACTCTGCAAAGTCATCATCACAGGACCCAAAAGGTAGCATGTGCCTTTCACATGAACAGGTCCAGGTGCACACAGGACACCCCCCACTCCCAAGCAGATGTATTTTTCAAACATGAGGAAGAACATGAGGAAGAACAACCACAAATTGTCATTTTGTTTCTTATCCAGTTTCTATGTACCCTTAATTGTTTCGAGCTACATAATCTTAAAATAACACCGTTCAATGCTTACACCTGAAACCAACATAATGATATATTACCTTTTACTATTCTATGCTAATTCAAGCTAGTTTCTATTAAAACAGTTGCTACTATGGTTACACTCTCCTAACACCAGCTGGCCTAATTCAAACTTCACTGGCCCCCCTAAATCAAACTAAACTAACCACACTTCTACAATAAAATGGTTACCTAAATATTCTTCAATCTATATAAACTATTTCCTAAAACCTATATCTATAAATTTCCAAAGTCACATCAAGAGAACCTGTGAACTTCACTGAGGCTCCTCAATGTGACTCAGAGTTAAACTTAAATTGTTTAAAGGCAAAAACCGCAAACTGTGGAAAATGGGAAAAATAGACTCCCAAGTTAGCTGTGTTTGTTCCGGTTTCAGAGTCCTCTGTTAGAGCCAGTAGGAGCCTTTTCTGCTTGCAGTGGCAAGTTAAAAAGGAGGGAGGAAATGGTGTCAACAGCTTCCGCACACATCCTAGTGGTCTCGGGGTCAACGGCCCTTCCTGATCCCTAATGCTCAGTGAGACTCCATGGCTGGCTCCCAACAGCAGACCTCTCAGGCAGTAAGCGATAGGAAAAAATCCAAGCTGGGAGTAAATCTATCTGCCTGCAATGAAAGCAAAGGGGAGAGGCTAGAGATCAGAGCTCAAGAGACTTTAGACACTCAGGAAAGATTCCAGAACTAGTCTGGTTTCTTATTTTGACTTTTGATTTTATTGTTTTGACCGTTTGTTTTGCACACTTTTGTTTTCTTTTTGATTTAGACTACCTGTTTGCATTGGGGAAAAATGCATCAAAGGGCACAATTTTATTGGACTGTCTTTGTGTGGTTACCGGTATGCTTTAGGGAATTTTGTTTGTGTGTCTGTTTTTCACTCTTTTCTGGCCTCGTGTCTCTATTTCACCCATTAGTTGGTATGCATGTCTGTTTTCCCTCTCACACTTCTCTCTTTCTGACTTCCTCTTGACCCCCCCTTCTTCCATTATTTTCCTTTTTGTTCCACCTTTTGTTCCAGGGACCAAACCTACACCCTGCTGCACAGACATATTGTAAGGCAGTGAGAAATGGGTTCCAGTGTGCCCATACATTTGTTGGTGAATATTGGGATTAACAGATAGATTCTGAATCACAGCTTCCCCCTCAATAAAACCTCAAAACTGCAAAAAGTACAGCCCCAAGCCCACACTCCAGCCTCATAAGTGAACAAAGCCAGAGGACCCTCACAAGGAAGAACAGGAGATTGAACAAATGAAGTAAAAGCAACTCCACCTTCCCTGAAAAACAGAATTAAAGAAGGGAAGGGAAAGGGGGAGATAGAGAAAAATCTACATAAATGCAGAAAAACCAAAGAAGAATATGGGTCTCTCCATGAACCCTGGGAGGGCAGACACTGAGAAAACTGACTTCGGAATGCAAACAACGAAGAGCCCCAGAATGACTGGTCTCAAACTAAAAACCCAGATATCAAGACATTAATGGAGAAATTAAAAAGAATTGAGGAGAAACAAGAAAAAACTAGGAAGGAGTTGATAACTGAGATAACAGTAGTAAAGAATACTGTGAATGAAATAAATAACAAACTGATAAGCATGGAAAGCAGAATTAGCCAAGCAGAAGAAAGAATCTCAGAGCTTGAGGAGCAAAATACAGAACTAACCCAA
>CAUYQG010132571.1:0-35000 GCA_963574415.1 Tarsius wallacei
GATTCCTTAGGTCCATCATGTAACTGGAGGCAACTGTGTCCCGCCTTCCCAGGGAGGCTAGTAGCCCTCCTTATTCTTTTAAGCCTTCCCCAATGTATAACATATTACCTTCCCCTGCGAAACTCTTCATGGGAACTGGTAAACACTATTACTGAAACTGTAGTTTCCACCTACAGGGAATGGTGCCTCGGCCTTTGATTTTGACCTTTGTAACCTGTAGCCCAATTTAGCCATAACTGAGTATGATTACCGCCCGGCACTGAGCTGTTCAATCCATTGGAAAAGGGACTGGGGATGCATTTCCAAGGACATTGAAGATGAAAAACAGGTTGCAATGTATAACTTCTATGTCTGTCCGGCTGTTGCCCAAAGCCAATGCCATAAGGCAGGGCACTTTCATTGTGCCGAATGGGGTTGTGAAGCACTTTCCCCCTGGAAAACTGAAACACTTTCCCCCTTCATACGCCTTCAAAGGCAAAGCTGTGCGCCCACTTGTAATCAGCTTGAAACATGTAACCCCCTAAAACTCACCATTATACAATGGGATGCTTATGGCATACAGAAAATATGGGAAAAGGGCAGAGCATGGGGACTCAGACTGCATGTTTCAGGAAGGGACCCTGGAACAGAGTTTGCCACACAAAGGAAAGTTATACCCCATGTCTTTTCCCCTATGGGGCCCAACCATAATCTCTTTCTGCCATACCTTTAGTCAAGACCTCAGGCCCCCAAACCCACTCAGGACAAGCCCAGGTCAGTTAATTTAACAACTGTTGCTGCAACCTCAAAGCCTATTGCAACCTTAAAGCCTACAAGACCAATTGTCATTCTTCCAATTACCCCACTTGGGAAAGAAAATCTTTACCACCCTATGTTAGCAGCAGTCCATAGGCTGGCCATTGCCACCCAACCAAACTTGGCCAGGGGCTGCTGGCTGTGCCTAGATCCCAGCCCCCCCATATTATGTGGGGGTGGCTGCAAACTCCTCAATAGGTGATACTGGGGGGCACAGGGGATTATGTCCATGGGGACAGAATCCTGCTGTCACCCTGGGAGATCTCCAAGGGCAAGGAGCCTGTCTCCACACTTCATCCTATAACATAAAAAGCTCCCCCTATCGGAAAGCTTGTTTGGTTTCTTCCAGAATAAATGCCTCCCAGCTGGGCACTCCTGAAGGCCTTAATATGGTTGTTGCACCCCCCACTACCTGGTTTGCCTGCACACGGGGTATAACCCTGTGTGTCACCCTAGAGCTCCCCAAAGACAGCTCCGAGCTCTCTGTTTTGGTGCACATATTGCCCCAGGTGTACATTACTGAAGGGGCCGCAGGATGGGAACAACTTGAACTCCAGAATTTTAGACGAACCAAAAGGGTCCCCATCCTAGTACCTATCCTTATAGGATTGGGAATCACAGGATCGGCCGCCGTGGGGGCTGCTGCGCTGGCCATAGTAGATCAAAATCTTAAGGAATTAAGCAGACACATTAACGCAGATGTCTAACCTTGAGACAAGCATATCCCAATTAGAACAACAAGTAGTCCTTTAGCTGAGGTGGTGCTCCACAATAGGAGGGGACTAGACCTCCTGCTCATGGAAGAAGGAGGGCTCTGTGCAGCATTAGGAGAAGCCTGTTGCTTTTACACCTTACAGGTCCAGAATAATCCAGGAGACTCGCTCTGATCGGAGAAAATATTCGCCACAGAGAGTCTAAAAGACAGGCTTCAGAAAACTGGTACCAATCCTTATTTTCCTGGTCCCCGTGGCTCACAGCCCTGGTCTCAGCCATTGCCGGACCTCTGCTCTTAATCCTAATATTTGTAACTGTGGGGCCATGCCTAATTCAATGTCTTCTAAATTACATGAGGAACAGGCTAACAACCACAAACCTGATGTTACTGAGAACCCAAGTTAAGTCCCTGCATGACGAGTCAATGATTTGACTCTAGGAACAACTCAAAGGGGGGAATGTTGGGAGGTGATGAATTTTGTAGAAAGTGATGAATTTTATACCCTGTGGCATGTAAAAGTTTTACATTTATGATCTCCCTATATAAAGTGCAATGTAGTGAATTTGTAATCCCACATATTAGGTGCTGTGCAGTAATGTCGCTCAGCTGGAATGTGCTTCCAGGAGGGGTCTCTAGGAGATGCCTTATTTGGACTGGAATGCACACTCAGGAGGTCTCTAGGAGATGCTTTATTTGGACTGGAATGCACACTCTGGAAGGGACCAAGTGGCTACATTAGATTAACTAACTTGCTCATTCTGCTTCTGTAAACCCCGCTGGCATTATGTGATTGGTATATTTGAATTTCCCAGGCTCACAAGGTGGGGGGGCTCTAACCTATTTAAGGGTGGCCTCTGCTATAGCTCGGGGCCCCTGCTTTGTGTCTGCGTGTCTGGTGAGTGGTCCCTGCCAGCTGAACCTTGGCTAATAAACCTCTCCCTTGTTAAATTGTGTGTTGGTGCCGTGAATTAAACACTTGGACCCTACTCCAGACCCACTGAACCCAATCATAACTCAGTTTATTTATTTTGATAATTTGATCAAGGCTACATCTGAAACTTTAACACAATGGAGTGGAAAATCTGTTTTTATAAATTATTTTAATCCTGTGAAAACTTACAAAAAGTTATCATCTTTTGTAAGCTAGGTTTATAGAAACCAATGCATAACCTATAACCCGGTTGTAATTACCTAAAAAGATACAAAGATTCAATACTTGCTTTTGGCATATGTATTCACATACTTATAGCAAAAGCTAAGGTTTAGAATCACATAGATGAAGTATATATTTCTAGGTATAAATTTATCTGAAGGATTTGCCTGTAATCTGAAAAAAAAGTTAAATAATTTTAGGAATGTGATAATTTGTATAGTATTTGTTAAATATTGCATTTTTCAGCCTTGATTGAGCAAGGTAGAAAAATAACCCAAACTGAAACAATATTTCAAATAGTTTTTAAAAAGAATAGCTTATAACTGAAGTAAAATATTTTCAAAGTTTCTTATGTTGTCAAAATTGTAAAATAAAGAAAGTTAGAGACCTTATTCTTCACATCTATACAAGACAACTGACAAATCTATGAACCTTTCTACATGTCAACATCTAGTTAGAAGGGACCCTGTTTTGAGGTAGACCTGTGCTCATAAGGGATAGTGAGGCAAAGCTAGATTCATCAATGAGACCCTGGCTTTTGGGGGCTTATTTCTCGAACCGCTGGAATTACAGGCTGAATCACCAAGCCCGGCTTGGGGGCTTGTTTCTAACTAAAGACACCTGGGCATAAAACCCAAGATTAATCATTCTAGTATGAAAAGCTTGGAGCTTAAGAGGTAGGAAGTGTATCTGAGACTTTTACAGGATCAGAACCACATGGAGCTCTGGGGTGTGTGTGTGTGTGTGTGTGTGTGTGTGTGTGTTTGTTGAGGAGAGTGTCTCAGATTTAGTTGTTATAGTATGAAGTACCTTTTATAGCATACTTCTTATATTCCTAGGTATGTAGTATGAGAACAGGAGATGGGAAGGTCATTCCCCAGTACTTTTAGCCATCAACCAACCCAGAGGTTGGACTTCATAACCCAGATCAGAGGATGTCTTGAATATCTGGTGAGGCAACAGGTTTGTAATTGTGGTTGAGGCCAAAGATGAAACTGTTTACTTCAGTCAGTCCATTTGCATTTAAGACAACAGATTGGACTGGAAATGAACTGTTAAGTCACTTTTAAAACATTTTCAACTCAGTATTTATCTTAAAAATATTATTATAAATTTAATTAGTATGCTTTCTTTAGTCTTATGTATATATTAGCATAATTACAACCAAGTGCTTTAGATTTGTGAACAGCATTTCAATTTGTTAAATAGAAAAAAAATTGTGTAATAATGTATATTGTTACAGCTCTTAAAAAAAAAAAACCTTACAAACTACTTATAATAAAGTGTTTTCCAGGATTTGGTTATTCAGCTATCCATCTGAAGTCCTCCTTCATAAATTATGCTGAAAGAATGAGACAGTTTACCTTAGGATCAAATAACTGGGTTATATTTGGCTTAATTCAAGGGTTTGATTAGTAAGAACAATAGCCTTCCATTAACTAAATGTGGTCAATTCCATATTGTTTGTGTTACCTCAGACTCTAGGGTGATTATAACATTTGAATCAGAAAAGCATAATTCTTTGTGTGGTAATCTGATAAGCTTGGCAGCCAGGTAATCATCTCTGTTTGCCTTTTTTTTTTCTTTCTTTCTTTTCCCTCCTCCCTCGCTTCTTTGTGTAATGAACCAAATCATGGCTTCCCTTTGTAGATCCAGAGAGCTATTTGTCTTTGAACAAGAACATACAGAAATGACATTAGGCATTTCTTTACTCACATTTTAAAATAAAGAGCCCCAACATTTCCAGAGTGGATTTTAAGGTTTATGGCTCTGAAAATTGCAAGTTAAGAAGCACATTAGCAATTATTTCTGAATTGCACTAGAAATTATGGACCAGTTCAAAACAGATTGTTGATGTTCTAATGTCACCATAGGTGCAACAAAAATCTTTTGCAGTGGAGATTTTTGTTTATGACTATATCCTTGCCCTATATCCTTTTCCTGCAACATCATTGCATTTCCTTTAAAAGAAGTTATTAAAAATAGTTCCCAAGGATACAATGTGGTCTGCTGCTTAGAACAGGATAACAAAAATGGAAAATTCCAGATTCTATTTCTAAGTTTTGCCCTTAGCAATTTTGTAGCAAGTTCAGTATCTGGGTCTTCCCATTTCAAAAAGTAGAAGTTTAATTACTATCTCTCTTCAAAGATACTTAATTATCAGCAGGAAAGACTTAATGCTATTTGGCAAACCCCAGATCAAAGCAAAATTTAAACATGCATCATTTTAACAATAAATAAGTGCAAAAGCTAAGAAATTATGTTTATTGTGAGGTTCATCTCTCTCCCCCCTCTGTGTGATTTTTTTTTTGCATGGGTAACCTAGATACTGAAGCTGAGATATACAAAGAGCATCCATTTGAGGGAGAGGAAATGAGTTTCTTTGCCTTTTGTTTTCTGCATAAAAGGAATTGCAGATATTTTGCAGATGAAAGTTTTATTTATCTAGGGATACCTTTGAACTTATATCATCTTTTTGGGCAAAATTGTTTAGAAGATTATTTATGGGGAAAAACAATAGTCACACTGTAACAGGACTGTAGGGTCATTGTCAGTAGTATTTAGCTAAAGGGCAGTAAAATGGACAAGACACAGGCCTTAAAGCAGAAATAAAGTTCTTGCTTTGGCACGTACATTTTACTGGCTTAATTGAATATTTCATCATATGTTGTGATGGGCTTTTGGTTATTTATCATGTTTGTGTGTTCTTTTGCCTATTTGAATCTTCACACAATTGACTCTTCTTGAGCGTTTTTTAAAAGCAAAGTCATATTGGACTTAAGCATTAGACTCAATTGGTTAACCTAAAAATATATAAAAATACAGATACTGTAAATAATGCTTTTACCTCTCGTTTTTGATCTCCCACTGTCTTTCATTTGTGGCCCTTCAAAGCTGGAACACCCTATGTGATCACTTCTGCTTTCCAACATTTCATAGTCATTCTGCTCTTTTTTTGTTAGTGATTATATTAGGCCAACAGTATTTAACTACAGTTTTCACAATCAATTATTAATGAAGGTTTCATTTTATCTGTAGTATTACTTTGCCAACAAAACTGCTGTGAAGTTAATTACCTGGCAGTTTTTTAAAGTATAAAATAGAAAGAAATAGCTTTTGCTGTTAAATTGTCATGCAGACCCACTTTTGTCATTACAGGATAACAACAGATCCCTTTGATAACTAAGCCAAGCAGGTCAGTCGCTTCCTATTGTTCAAATGGTTGATAAAATATTCACAAAACTGAAATCTGGTGGGTTATGGAACCCATGGCTTTGCAATTTGGACGGCATTTGATTATTTTCTTTGTAGATTGTTCATGTTCTTTGAACCTGGCTAAAAAAAAATGCTTATATTTTGACCTGCTGAGCTTCTAACATTTGAAAGAGAATAAGTGGCTTCCACAAATCAAGGCACCCCAGGCAGAAAAGGTTTGCCTCACAAACAATGGCAGAGAGAGAGACAAATGGCCTCAGGCAAGTCCAGTGGTTTCATTGTTAGGCCTGTGCATTGTACAGAATGGATGTTCAAAATAGGTAATTCCTAAAAGTTTATAGTATTCATAGGCATAAGACTCCTGTCTGTCCTTACTTGTTTAAAAAGTTATTCTCCACAAAAATGCTAAGGCAATATAGCTTTAAGATTTTTAATTTGAAATTTTCTGTGTGTGGTTAGGGAAAGTACAAGCGTAATCTCCACCTTAAGGTGCCCATATTGAGTGAATAAAAGTAGATAGCACCCAGTAAAACATGAACTTCAGGAAACAAGTGTGTGCCATGTGTCCTGTATCTCACCTGGAAGCCCCACATTTGAGTTCTATTTGTTTTTATTCCGCATAAAAGTTACACTTATTTTACTTTCATTAGTGAGTAAGGAGAGAATTCAGGAACATGACATACATGAAATATGATTATGTTATTTTGTCAACATTCCATTTAATGTAGTTCGAAGCAGTTTTGAGAGTTTTTCTAAATATTTCAAAGCATTGGTTTTCAAACTTGGGTAACTGATAGTTCTGATTCTTATCTAGAGAACTAAGAACACTCATCAAGATGGCTTCAGTGATCCCCTCAGCTTGACTAGATTTCAGACTGGTTTGTTCCTGACTCTAGGCCCCTGACCTCCCTTTTCTTAGACCATTTACTTGTTTGGAAAATTACAACTGTAATTTTTTCTCCGTCCCTTTGAGTTGTAAATCTCCCAGCCTCTTGCCATTTTTACAACCCACAAATGTCTTTCTCAAGGACCTGGGGGCTATACTTTCTAAATGTAATCAAAGAAAATAGTGCCACTATTTCCCAGTCTCTGTAGGAGGGTAGGAGCCTAACTTCAACAAGAGACAATTAGAAAACACAAATGAGTTGGCAATATCCCCACTAAAGACTTCCAGAACTTTTCTACTAGTTTACTGCAGTGTTTAAGTCTCCTACCTTTTGCTTCTGCAGATTTGTGCTTAGTCCTCCACTGAAGTCTTTTTCCTTTGCTGCAGTAGCATGAGTAAATTTGTCTTACTGTTTTTAACAAGTGTCCAGTGTTTTGTTTTGTTTTTTACTTTGCTGGTTAGGGCAAGGCCTGGGCCTTGATATTTACCAAGTCCCCTGGATGATTCTAATACTGGATCAAGTTTGAGAGCTTCTTTAACTTTAGCAGTATTTACCAAACATCACAGCAACGAGTCTTGAAATCTACTTGTGCTTATAGGACAAATTTGTAGTGCTCTGAGAAATATTATTCTTTTACTTCAACGGCATCTTTTTTAAATTAAAAAAAAATAGCCATTACTCTCTTTGTCTTTTTCTCCAACTCAGTCTAGTGATGATTCTCACCCTTTTAGCCAACCTGCGTTCTCTCAGTGAGAGTGGCTTAGCATGGCAGTCATTCTAAGGAGTCAGAGAAATGGGGTGTGGTGAAGAAGAGGGATGTGGAGTGTGTTAACCCCTTAGGTGATTCTGCTTTTTCAGTCTATGCCCTCATTGAGAAAACTTGCTGGTGACATTTTTAGGTTGTCCCTTGTTTTGTCCGGGTAGGTTGCTCACTAAGAAGATAATGCCTACTCTTTTTGTTTTCTCTCTTCCTAGCTCAGTGCCTGACAATGAATGAAGCTTAATACTTTTTTTTCCCCTCTTGACTTTTGCAGGCTCCTCCTCCTTTTTTTGCCTGGCATGGATTAACTTTGCATGTGAAGTTTTTCTGTGGGACTTCATTTGTTGATGAGGCTGGGTGAGTATTCCAAATTAGAATAGGAAGGTAGTTAGTAACTTTGTCTTTATTTCTGTAGCAAAAGAATGACTAATTCTGGCCAGTAATACTAGCACTTTGGGGGGCCGAAGTGGGAGAATTGCTTGAAGTCAGGAGTTCAAGATTAGCCTGGGCAACATAATGAGACCTCATCTCTACAAAAAATAGAAAAATTAGCCAGGTGGCGGACACCTGTAGTCCTAGCTACTAGAGAGACTGAGGTAAGAGGATCGCTTCAGCCCAGGAGTTCAAGGCTGCAGTGAGCTATTATTGTGCCACTGCACCCCAGACTGGGTGAGAGCAAGACCCTGTCTCAAAAAAAAAAAAAAATTACCAATTCTAAATCACTTAATGCATTTTAAAAATATCATTTATAAAATCTAAGTATGTATTTTCAATTGAGGAAACAAAGGCAGACTACCTCAGTTGCTCCAGGTCGTATAGCCAAGTAGTGCTATAGTTAGAACTTGACTCTGTCTCCTCATTATTCAGTTCCTTAATTTTATGTATTCGGTAAACAGTTACTGAGAGCCTACTATGGGCCAGTACCATACTGGGTACTGGGGATACAAAAACAAACAGTATGTCAATGTAAAATAACCAAAAGGATCAGAATCTAATTTTAAAAAAGATTATTCAGTTGCAAAGTTTGATGATAGCCCACCCAGAAACACCATCTCTAAGGAATAGAGTCACATTTCAAAGTAGAAAAGATTTCATTTCTATAGGCAGTGACAGAGGAATTTTTAGTTGGATTACATTATTCATACAAGGTTGGCACATAGTATAGCAATTTGATTTGTTATAGCAGTGTTTCTTTTTGGGAGGGGTATATTTAAATATATATATATTTAAACAGAGGGTATAATAGTCATGGGTTTTCTATCCTCTGGTCTAAGCAAAGTGGGGCAAGAAAGGGGAAGTTAATCTATAACAAGGGTTATTAATTAAGATGGCAGAAGGTTTTTGTCCCTGACATCATTTAATTCACTCTAGTCATTGTACAGAATGAGGAAAATAGGAAAGTGAGTTAATCTATAATCTGGGAAACAGAAGTTGTAACCATATGTGATGCAGATCACAGTTACATCTTTCTCAAGGCTTAAAGTGTTTTTTGGGTTCCAATAGCTTTAAAATTATGTTTATTTTCACAACTATTGGGTTCCTGTACACTGTGGTTTAGATGAGGAGACAGAAAGCAAACCAATGCAATATTATTTGATAAATACTTTGGTATGAGCAAATATTTCTTTGCTATTCCACATTTAATGACTGTTCGTTCCTAGATAACTTTTATTAATATTTTTCTTTTTAAAGTTAATAAAAACTTGTTTTCTACTTGAACTTAATGTTTTACTTTTTATTTGAAAGATGTGAATTGCAAGTCAGGATTAGGCACATAAGTGGTCTATGTGCAGGTGAAGTTTGGGCCTTCCACTGGTCCACACTTCCCCTGGTTTAGGATGAGGTACCCCTAGTCATGTTATGTGCTCCTCTCACCTTCCCCTGGTAGTGTCCTGCTACTGCTGCTCCCTCTCTTGTAATATTGTGATAAATGCTCAGGGCCCACTTATGAGTGAGAACATGTGGTATTCAGTTCTTTGTTTCTGTGATAGATCACTGAGCATGATAGTCTCTAGAATGTAATAACTTCATTATTCTTTGAATAAGAACTTCCTGGCAGGTTGTGTCTGCCAGTTACCAATGACTGGCCTCTTGGCAGCCTCCAGTTTCTGCACAGATCCAGCTGCACCCTCTCTTGACCTGATGTAGACTGCGAGAAGTGTGAGTATGGGCAGAACTTGCTTTGTATGGTAGTGTGGGACCCTACAAATGACCATGCAAACTGAAGTAGTGCAAAGAAAGTGTGCTAAATCACGGAAACTATAACATTCTGAATGAAGACTACAGAAAGGATTTGGAGGAGGAAATGGAAAAATGGAGAAGGAGAAAGGAAAGAATATTCATAAATTAGCATAAATTCTTCATTGTATTAGAGCAGAGTTTCTCAGACTCAAACTACTGACATTAGGCTGGATAATTCTTTGTTGTAGGGGGCTGTCCTATATGTTGAAGATGTGTAGTAGTACCCCTGGCTAGATGTCTATAGCACCTGCCACATGCTGGTAGCATTCTCCAAGTTTAACAAAAAAGTGCCCATACATGGCCAAATGTCCCCTTTTAGTGCAAAAATAACTTCACATTAAGAACCACTGTGCTAGAAGAAATATTTAGATTGGCCTTACTGAGGTGAAATCATAGAGAATCTTTATATTTAGAAGCATTAATTATGAGGTTTTCTTGAAGTAGTCTATATATTAAGAACTATATATTTTAAACGACCAATAAATAGTGAACTTTACATGCAAGAATAAAAAGCAAATATACTGATAATTTCAAAGGATATAATCTGTTCATTGAACAATTTAGAAGGGTATATCTGTGTTTATTTAGTCACTATGAAATTTATGGATGGGCTATGTGGCAGCAATTTGTCTCTTTCTTAACTCCACTTTGTCATTATACCTTTATCTGGGTCAGTGCATCATTGCAGCCTTAGCCCTTACCCCTCAGCATCAGGTTCATAGAGATTAAGACTTGATTAAAAACTGCATGTGTATGTGTATATGTGAGAATATGATTCTTTGATTAACAAATTCTTTAAAAAAATCTTTATAGCAAAGTCTATGTTTAAAAATAGCTACAACAGATCTTTATAAATCATTCAAATAGAGTTGCATGCATCTTCAGCTAAACATAACAGAAACATCTTGACACAGTTTCTTTTTCCCTAGAAAAATTCTAGGTAACATGGAGCTCCCTAGTCTGAGTTATGAATCCTGCAAAAATTATTTGCTGCTCTTTAGTAACCCATTTTCTGAATTCCTTTCAGGTGTACAACATTCTTAGGCTTTCTTGTGGCATACCTTCCACTGCACCCTATCTTATAAATATAGGTAAGATTCTGAATCCTATGATAGATGCTAGTTGTCTGCCTGACTTTGAAATTAGCTTTAGTAAACCAAGCACATGCACATTAATTTTAATATCAAAAGAAAGACTCTACCTTTCTTCCCCAATTTGATTTCAGATATCATCAACCATATAAGGGTAGAGGAGGGAAGGGCTCCCTACAACCAAATTGTTGATGGTTTCTTTTGAGTACTTATTTTGAATTCATTGAGGTTGAGCCTATAAATCCAAATGAGAAAAAAAGTGACTAATTGCAAACTCTACCATTGAAAAATACACTCAAGGGTGCTTTCTCTTAACCTATGTGAATTTGAAAAAAAGTTACTTAAGCTCATAGGAACTTGCTATAGTTTGGATGTCTGTCAAATTGAAATGTGATCCCCAATGTGGATATGGGGCATAATAGGAGCTTTTTGGGGTCATGAGAACAGATCCCTCATGAACGACTTGGTGCATGCTCAAGGTAATAAGTGAGTTCTAACTCTGTTAGTTCCCAAGAGAGCTAGTTGACAAAAAGAGCCTGGCATTTTTCTACTCCCCTCTTTTGCTTCCTCTCTCACCATGTGATTTCTGCACATGCCAGCCCCCCTTTGCCTTCCATCATGAATGGAAGCATCCTGGAGCTTCTTACCAGAAACAGATGTGGGCACCATACTTCTTGTACAGCCTACAGAACCATGAGCCCAATAAACCACCTTTCTTTATAAATCATCCTGCTTCAGGTATTTCTTTATAGCAACACAAATGGACTAAGACAGAACTGGAACCTAAACTTCGTCTCCAAAATGTTGGAGACTAATGTGCATGCTTGATAAAGTCAAGTAAGTGTTAGGCACAAAGATCCTTATTATATTTGGCATGAATATACAGGTATATGTATGTGTATATAGATATATATACCTTTGTCTATCAATCTTCTGTCTACTCACACATACATATATATGTACACCTATATATAGGAAATTTCCAAAATTTGTTGACAGATTTATATTTTAGGCTTACTTGGTTCTTTCTATACAGGCACGTATGCATATTTACCCGGCAACTTGCTTCAATAATTCTACAATTTGCCTCATAGCAAAATACTTTCTATTTTAAACAAATTACCCTGGTCTTTTATAAAAGGATATAAGGGACATAATGACTTTTTTTGTATTTTATATCCAAAGCACATCCAAAAGCTTAGGATTCACACACAAAGCAGCAAGCATTCACTCAGAAAGCAAATCCAAAGAAAAGAGGATTTATATGAGACCAACTAACCAAGCAGGGAGTGAATTCCAAATTCAGAGAAGAAAAGGTTTATTAAAATATGTCAGCTCATCAGTTTCTAGGCTATGCTTTTGAAATAGCCAGTGGCTGTCCTTCAGGTGATTTCAGACAGTGGTTCTTTTTTTTTTTTTTTAGGTAATAGGAATTGATAAATAGAGAAAGAAGTATTTCTGACTAATATTTAATCCCTTGATGCTGGCATGTATCAGCCTGTTATATAACTATGCTTCTATTTATGGTTTGAGTATTTATTTTGTTACATTTAAATCATAAAGATAATTTCAGTCTATGACCATTCAAAGTGAATCCAAGCTGAGATCAAATTGAGAGTAAGCCTCTTATTGTGGCTGAGCCATTGTGCTGGTGACGCATAAGTACATCTATTAGCATACACTGATGTACATCAGAGATTTTGTTTTAGGTTAAAGCAGGTTTTTATAAATTGCTAGAGTACCTGGGGGTGGGGTGGGAGAATTATGAACAATGGAAGTGAGAGAATGGCTACAGCCTGTTTGGATATTTGAGCCCTGATAGAATGATGGAGGAAAAAGATTGAAGGAGCTGCTTTTTTGAGAAATGTCATAATATTTGTGGGGCAAGCTGGGCTACTCCAAGTCAATGGCAGAGGACAGCATAGAGTTTGTGAGAGGGACATATTTCCATTATGTCCCTCAGATGGCAACTGGCATACATCTGACTTCTCCAAGACTGGCTACTTTGGGAACATGGAGGCAGTACCTTGCCATGGGCGCAGGTGTTTCATGGAGGCCATGGGGAACTATGGCAATGACTGGCAGTTTTCTTGCAGGAAGGCAACCCCCAAAAGAAGTGGAAGCTGATAATGTAGCAGATTGATTCTTCCCCTTTCAGGAACTAACAGACATACCTGGGCAAGGGACCATTCTAGGAATTCGAATCGTTCTTCCATGAGCCAGTGGAAACAGTGAACCAGTGAATTTTGGATCTACTGCTAATGCAGCTTCCTCTGTGTGCACAGTCTGATGAGGTCAGGAGACATCACTGTCATCTTTATCTATGGAGTTTCAACATTACTGTGATAACCTTTTTAAAGAAAGGGTGCATTTAATTATAAACAAATACAAAAAATACAAATGCCTGGCTGATACTCACTAATACCATTTTGTTTCCAGCCTGTGTTCATTATAAAACTTCTGAATTGTATTTGTGCATATTAATGAGTTTAATAATTTTTTAAAGATGAGGGAAAAAATGTAGTTCAAAAGCAATTAGTTAAAATTCTGAGGATACAACCTATAAATCTATATTTATTCAGAAAGATCATATTCTCAGTTTCAGAATTTAAGAATTACATATTAAATAATCAAATAACTTATTTGGTAGTAAAATTAGGATTACAATTATATTTTTATTTAGTGCTACAGTACACATTAATCTAAAGTACATTTTATTTTAGTATTCTATCCTGAAAACAGGAGATGCGTTAACTAGAGAATGGCTAATTTTTGATATATTCTGTGTTATATCACTTTACTTAAAAACTTGAAAAACACTTCAGATTAGGGGACACTATGAAGTGTACTGGTGATGTTGTGAGTCATTATTAATATGTTTAATTTATTTTGCATTTGTGCTTCTGTTCTGTTTTGCAGTGATTTCTCTAAGAAAAATTTCCATTCTAGCACAACATAGAGCTGTTTATTTAACTTGCAGTTTTATTTCTAAAGTAGCAGCATGCTCCTCTATTTACTTATGGAGAGACATTGGACAAGTTATTTATTTTTTTCAGCCTCACTTTTGTCATCTATAAAGTGGAGAGAAAAGAAACCCTCTTACTGATGTGTTAAGAAACTGAGATGTGATTGTTCCCAGCATCTGACGTAGAGTGCTTTCCAATTTCTTTCTTGTAATGCAATTCTTATAAACACCAAAGTCTTGGCTTTAAATTCTGGTCTTTTTTTTTGTGCCAAATCTTCCAGGTTTATAATTATATTATCTTCATATCTTAATTCTACACTTAGATGGCCTATCAATGGTGTGGGATAACATATATTTATTTCTAACTCCAATAAGTCTCTAATTCCATTATTTTCCTTGAGATGTCTTTTGTATTTTTTGTGTCTCTTTCCTAACACTGTAATTCTACTTTGGGTTCTTATTGTCTCATGCAATGATTACTGAGCAATACCCAGCAGGTGTCTCTGACACCAGATTTCCCTGCTTCTATTCAGTGTACATTATGTTGCTAAGATTATTTTCTTTAAGAGTCATATCATTCCCCTGATCAGTGAAAGAAAATTTCAGTGGGTTGATGAAATTTTAAATTGTATTATGTCCTAATTTCTTTTCTAGCCTTGATGACTATAATAAAAACAGTTGATGTCCTATCCCTTGATATTCCTGTTTCTATATACTCTATACTCCTGGAAGAAGGATTTTTTTCTTGTGGTTGTTTGTTCTGGCCTCTGTGCCTTTGTGTACACTGTTCCCCTCATCTGACATGCTTCTCCTTATTCCTAACTCGTCCTTAAGGGGTTATTCTGGTTTTTCTTTGCCCTTGATACTTCCAATTCGAGTTATATGAAAACTCTCCAAATACTTGTGTCTTTACCAATGACATTTATACATACAAGTAATTGACCCTGACCTTTTTTATTGTGTTAACATTTTCATAACATAAAATTAATTATTTACGATTTTTGAGTGTACAACTTGGTGGCATTAAGTAAATTCATGCTGTTGTGCAACCAGCACCACTGTTCATCTCCAGAACTTTATCATTCCAGACTGAAACTCTATACCCATTAAACAGTAACTCCCCATTTCTCCCTCTCCTAGCCCCTGTTGACCACCATTCTACTTTTTAAAAAAATAAATTTGACTTTTCTAGGTACCTCATATAAGTGGAGTTATAAAGTATCCTTTGATGTCTGGTGTATTTTACTTAGCATAGTATTCTAAGGTTTGTCTGTGTTGTTGTATGTGTCAGAATTCTATTCCTTTTTAAAGCTGAATAATATTCTATTAGATGTACTGACTACCTTTTGTTTATCTATTCATATGTTGACAGACTTTTGGGTTGTTTCTACCTTTGATTATTATGCATAATGCTGCTGTGCACATTGGTGTACAAGTATCTCTTCAAGTCCCTGCCTTCTATTCTTTTGTGTGTATATGCAGAAGAAGAAATTGTGTGGTAATTGTGTGCTTAATTTTTAAAGGTACTATCATTCTATCTTCCACAGTGGCTGTACCATTTGACATTCCTGCAATATGCAAGAGTTTCAATTTCTTCATATCCTTGCCAGTACTTGTAATTTTCTGCTTTTTTGGACAACAGCCACTGTCTCGTGGTTTTGATTTACATTTCCCTAATGGTAGTGATGTTGGGCATCTTTTAAAGTGTTTCTTGGCCGCCTTTATGTCTTCTTTGGAGAAATGTCTATTCAAGAACTTTGTCTATTTTGCATTGTTTCGCTTTTTTGTTGTTGAGGACCTCAATCTTTTGAACTGCATGTACTCACACACAATTTAACCGGTGTTTGAAGACATAAGCATCACAGAGGATGTGCACTAATACACTGTATATATTATTCACTGGGAGCCACTGAGGAGGAGAAGGCTTTTCAGTGATCTCAGATGCCTTGCTTCTTGAGTTATTGGGTATTCTATTTGTATGTTTTCTACCAATTCCTTTGTTTACAGCGCCTCTTCTTTTTTGGTATCAGTGTGCCTATCTATAAGCTATTTTCTTTCTGCCTTGATGCCTTAATCTAATTTTTTTCTTGGAAACCAGATGATCCAATTTGTTAGAGTTACACATAAAGTTAGACTAAATAAGCTCTTGTGAAGGCTTAAGGAACTCCTCCATGGTTAAAAAGTAGAAGCTGGGCAACCCCTTTGGGTCCCCTCCCACTGTGGGAACTTTTCAGTCCTCTTAATAAGTCCTGTTTAAAAAAAAAGTAGAAGATTTATTGTCAAACATATTGCTTACTTTTTTTTGTTTCTTACTGATGGAGCTAGGTGAGATTTCTTGATGGTCTTGTTCTGGAGAAGTGAGGTTTTGCAGTGTAAACTTCTCAAGGGTACAGCCATATTTGGTTATTCACCCACTCTCTATGTTTTGCTGTGTTTACCATATTTAATGGCGATCTAATGAATATTTTAAATTACCTTGTAGTTTCATTAAAGTTATATCACAGGGCAGTTTCTACATTCTCCCATGGATTTTAATCAGCTTTTTCATTGATTAATTTATTCTAAAATCAGAGTCATTTTATTTTCCTTCTAAAAATGTATGGCCATTATCAAGGAGTGGCCTTTAGATTCATTTTGATACTTTAAAAAATATCAACTATATAATTAAACTTTGCTGTGTTACAAATAATCCTAAAATGTAGTGGTTTAAAACAAAGATCCTAGAAATAAATAAATAAATAAAAGAAAAACAAAACAAAGAGCCTTAGCTCATTTGCTCACAGGTCTGTGGGTCAGTAGTTCAGATTAGGATCAGCTGGGCAGGTCAGTTTCACCTGGGCTCACGCTTGTGGCTGTAGTCAGCTGTCAGGGCTGGGATCTCTGGTTGGTTCCATATATTTTTTTTTAACCTGTGTGGCTGTTGGCTTGGGTGACCAGGGTGACTGAGTCCCATGTCCACCCTCTAGCAGGATAGCCCAGGTGTCTTTACAGGATTCCAAAAGCAACAGGTAAAGGCAAGCTCCAGTGCACAAGTTTTCTTCATCCCTCTGCTTATCTCATGTTTGCTAGAGTCCTTTGGCCAATGAAGTCACATGGCTAAGCCCAGATTCAAAAGAAAGAGAAACTGATCCTATCTCTACATGGAAGGAGCTGAAAACTATTGTGATGAGTTTTCATCTTTAATCTGCCACATTATCAATATCAATTCATGGCCTTGATTTTTGTTTATGTGTATGATAACCATATAAAAGCAATCTTTCAAAAATATAACATTAACATATTCTATATAGATTGAAGCAATAAATGCAGAATGCTGAAATGGTGTGAGGCTTGGAAATCCTCTTTGTATTAATTTATAGTTTAAAATATTTTTGAATAGGTTAAAAAAATCAATTGTTTGCCTTTCTAATCAGAGTTTGCAAGGTATGAGAATTACTAAAATGCCAAAATCTCTGTACGTTAATGATATAACACTACTGAATGCCAAATATTTTAACATCAAATCACTTTCCAAAGTGGCTTTGTCCTTTTAAATTTTAACTTCTATGAAAGATCAGAAAAGGAAAAAAAGGAATAAAACAGCAAATGTAGAGTAAAATTATAGTCATAAATCTATTGAAGTTACCTAAGTTATTTGGAAACTAATTATGACTATGTGCAAAGCAAATGAAGTGAGAACTGAATTAATGAATACTAGCTACCTCCCACAAGCTAATGAGGCATACTTTATACCAATATTGCCTCAAATTGAAAAATTAAACTTTTTAGTGGGGAAAAAGAGGAGCAGCCCAAGTTATAGCACATAAGGCCAAAGGACTTACCAAATGAGTTCTCTGGGATTAATAGTATTTGCTTACTTTTCTATGAGATGAAGCATAGAGTGTAGATTCCCTGTCATTCCCATATCTTTGTTTTTCTCTTCCCACTCTCCCCCAAAATAAGAATGCATACACAGTGCTATGCTTTAGCCCCAAAGAGTAAGTGCAGGGTAAAAGTACTAGTATTCTAATGTATTTCTGTTTTTCAGGTGTTGTGCTTAACTTCAGTGCAGTGGTTGCCTTTTTTTGCTTTTCTTGGCATGACCACATAGGTGACTTACAACCAGGCCCTCTTTATGTGCTCTCCCCCATTATATTCATATAGAATATCTATATGAAAGATATATTTGAGAAAATATAGAAGCAAAAGATTCCAAAAGAAAATGTTTGTTATCAAAGAGATATTATAGAATACTTATTATTTACTTTTGGAATTTTTTGCTTTCCTGTTTTCTCTCTTGTCTACTCTTTTACATTAATACATCAAAATTCCCATTGTATAGTTACTGCACTCAGTGTATGTCCCTTTCACTATACATCTTAAATTGTATTTTAGATTTCTTAGGAAGCCAGTATATAAACCAAATATTTTTTCCCTAACTTTGAAAATATTTTCATTAAGGCCAGGGATAGTGACTCACAACCCTAGTCCCAGCACTTTGGGAGGCTGAGGGAGGAGGATCACATGAACTCAGGAGTTTGAGGCCAGTCTTAGCAACATAGGAAAACTTCATTTCTACCAAAATAATAATAATAATAATAATAGTAATAAATTGAAATAAATAAAAGTAGCTGGGCATGGTGGCGCATGCCTGTATTCCCAGCTGCTCAGGATGCTGAGGTAGGAGGATCGCTTGAACCAAGGAGATCCAGGCTGCATTGAGCCATGATCATGCCACTGCACTCTGGTGACAGAGCGACTACAATGAGAGACAGAGGAGAGAGGGGAGAGGGAAGAGAGGAAGGAACAAAAGAAGAAAGAGGAAGGAAGGAAGGGAGGGAGGGAGGGAAATACTTTTATTAAAAATTTATAAAGGCATGCATAATTTTGAAAATCTGTAATTTTAAACCTTTTAAAAGTATTTCATGAATAAATGTAATACACATAGTAATACACACACAGCCTGTCTTAGGTATTGATAATTTTGAATTTAGAGACATAAAGACATTTGATTGAGTCCTGGAAAACTTTGGAAACTTTAGAAAAAATATTGTGGCAGGAATTTAAATGTTTTGTTTCCTTAGGTTTTGTCCTCTAGGTAGCAAATGGGACCATCTTGTTGAAAGTCTAAAACAAAACTTATTGTATAATGTTAATAAGAATAACTTATGTGACTTATGTGAAAGGTTAGTTGTTCAATATTTGAAATTTTTATCTTTTTCAAGGAAAGTTGCATTTAAAGATAATTTTTTTTTTTTTTTTTGCGTTTGGAGGAAAATGTTCTAATCAGATTTGTTAGTTTTCTTCCATTCGTTTAAAAGAAAACTAACAATTAAAAATTTTTCTGATTATAAAGTAAGGCACTTTAAAAATTATAGGTAACAAATACACAATTTATAATATCATCACCTAGAATTTATTAGTTAACTTTCTGACATACTTCTTTCTTATCTTTCTTATGTGTATGTTAAATATATAAATAAAACTTTATACCATATATAATTTATATCATCTATATGTGTAGTTCATATATTCTGCTTTTGCATTTAACATTATCATGAGCACTTTCCTGTGCATTAAATATACTACAAAACCATCATATTAATGTTTCCCGATAGTCCATCCTTTGACTTTATATAATTTATTTAAATCATTGTTCTACTGTCTATATTTCAAATGAGTAGAGATAATTAAAAACAATATATTAAATATACCAGTGTTGGAAAATAAAACAGACTCATATTTTCTTTTCCTTTCCTTGCCTCCCTTCCTTCCTCCTCTTTCTCTTTTGTCCATTGAGTTTTTCCCCCATGCCTCTTAAGTACCTGCCATCTCTCTTTTACATTTAGTCCTGTATTAGGCTGTTTGCTATAACATAATAATTTTAGAAAACACTTGTGAAATAAAAATGATATAATTAAATCAATAGGGGGCAAGTGTGCAGAGGACTGCAGTTATGAACAAGTTTCAGATTTGCAGATTTCAATAGCCAAGGTATAGCAATAACTGTGCACATATGCAACCTGAACACCACTCAGTCAATCAGTATTTGATTACACCCATCCCCTGCCCTCATTAACACAGCCCTTAAACATTCTTATCTGCTGTATCTTGTGTGCTGAAGAGAAACAAAGCACAAAGCCTCCTCAAACAGAGGGTTCAGCTTTCAGTGTTTGGTGCCAGTTTTGAATCTTGATCATCCATAACACCTGGCATAATGCAAATTGTTTACCTGAAGTAATGATCACCAGTATCTCTACAGGGAGTTAGGAAAACCCCTGCTGGAGCCCAGTAGAAATGTGAATGTAGTGTTCCTGAGTTGTTGAAATTCTGCTATTTACTATGAATATAGTTTATCTTCAGGGAGTGTTGAGACCCTTCTCTAAAAGCTGAGCTATTTATGATTATATTAAATAGCAAGTAAAGAACATGTTAACTACTTCTGAGGGTAATCTATAACTACCTCATATCTACCATGGTCCCTGACCTGGGTAAGTGTGCAATAAGCAATGGTTATGTGTGGCGTGTATAGTTATTACCTTCTGTTGTTTATCCACAGACAACTGATGTGATGTGACTAATTTATCAAGAACTCTATATGTGCCAGAAACAATTCTAAGTAATTTATTTGCTTTAACAACACTATGAGATAAGTACTCAAATTATCCCCACTTTTAGGTGAGAAGACTGAGGTAGAAATAGGCGAAATTATTAGAATAAGGACACGTGACTTGTGAATGATGCCATCTCATTCCAGTCCCCACATTTTTAACTGCTATACCATGTTCCATCTCTCTATATAAAATAGTCTGACTCATCTGCAAATGATGGATTTAATAAATATATAAGACCTAATACATATTGGACCTAATCCAACTATGGAGATAACATATTTTCTAGATTAATTGAACATTAGTTTTAAAATGAAAACATAGATGCTTAGATCTTATATCATCCACTTAATAGTTGTGAGAACTTGTTCAAGACACTTCAAATAAACATTTCAACTAATACTATGAGAATTGTATATAGTTAATTGATAATCTATAGAGAAATATTAAAATTTTATTACCATCTTTAAAATAGAGCACTGAACTATTGGGAGTCAAGTCTAACTCTTATCTTGTACTAGTTGGTTATGATTAGATAAATCTTCTAAAATTCTTTTATTTCTCCACTTATTTCTCCACTTATAAGAACAATTTATAACTATATCCTCTAACATTATCACAGGAATGTTGGAAAGAAAAATGGAAAGGTAAATGAAAGTGCTTTTAAAAGGCATGCTGTAAATCCAAACTGGTGACATTGCTATTAGTAGAACTCAGGAATATTAAGTTCTATGTGATATTTATTCCTTTTAAAGATCTCTGTGTCTAAATGGCTACTAGTGTTGCAAACAGTTGGTGGTTATTGAAATGAAATAATACTTGTGAGAATCTGAATGTCCTATATGTTTTCCTTCTTTATGATTTTACATTAAATTTTCTGAGGCTTACATGTATGAAGGAGCCAACCATAATAACTTAAAAAATATTATATATAATATATATGTATATATACAAATGTCCGCATAGCTATTCATTTACACATGCACACATACACATATCTATTTTTTACCTTTAAAATCACAATGCTTATTTGAGTTGGAGGCATTTTTGGAAATTGGTTTTATTTAAACCCCAAGTTTTGTGACTAACAATATCTCATTGTCATTAACTATTATTTCCAAGTTGAGAGTAAAACCAAGTCTCCAATGGAATCCAGGGCATTTTCCACTTTCTGTGGAAGTGGCTAACCTTCTACCAGTACTGGCATGTTATTTTCTCTTTTTGATCTTCTCCTTTGTTTTTACTTCTTTCTATTATGTTCATTTGTTTTTCATTTTCAAATGATATCTCTTCAACTCTCTTATAATAACTTCAAGGTCATATGAAGTGTGACAATTAAGTTAGCATACTCATCCTAGATAGAGTATTACATACCTCATTGCTGAGTATCACTACAGTCACCTTCGAAGTACTCCCCTTGGGAAACTATGACTGATGCTAGCACCTTATCTACCCAAAAAAGCAATTTTGGAACTCTTTTTCTGGAATGGCCGTCAGAGCTGTCGTCATATTACCCTTGATGTCCTGAATGTCATCAAAATATCTTCCTTTCTATATTTCCTTTATCTTTGGGTAAAACGAAAAGTCATTGGGGGTCATATCAGGTGAGTAGGGAGAGTGTTCCAATATGATTATTTGTTTACTGGCTAAAAACTCCCTCACAGACAGTGCTGTGTGAGCTGGTGCATTGTTGAGATGCGAGAGCTTCTCTGGGACTATTTTTGCACACAGGTTTCTCATGCCAAGATTTTCAGTTAAGATTTTCCTAACTCTATTTTCCAATGGGTGTTTATTTGGTCTACTATGCTTCTCATAGTCAGCCAATGATTTTGATGCACAATTTGACGAGTTTTTGCAATGTTTTCATTAGTTCTGCTCATTACAGGCCATCCTGACCTCTCTTCATCAGTGATGATTTCTTTCCCCTCAGAAAAACATTTAATCCATTTGTACACTGCCATTTTCTTCATGGCATTATCCTCATAAACTTGAACTAACATGTCCCTGATTTCACTTCCACTCTTGCCAAGTTTAACAAGAAATTCAGTGTTTGTTTGGTGCTGTAATTCAAGCTCTGACATTCTTGTAATGGCACACAAAAACATGCAGCAACAATAATGAATGCCACTCAGCAAGACACTGATACACCTCAACACGAACACAGCTGTGAGACACTGACGTAACAAAGCTTATTGAATTTGCTCCAACGTATGGTGGCAAGTTCGTTAATTTAATTGTCAGACCTCATACATTTAAAAAATTCAGTCAAAATTAACTAAGGAAAATGAAATAACTTCTATCCATTAGTATTTCTGGCAAAAAAAGATGCTTTTAATTTTACTTGCTTAAATATGTAGCTGCCATGAAGAGTCCAGGTTAAGCTTTTTATGTACCTAAGGACATCTATGACTCTGAGCAGCTTCATTATGATAGATGGTGCAAGTGCTCTAGCTCAGATTTTTATTAAGACATTTATACATGGGGGAGGAACCCACAAAAACTGGAATTAATTTTTGGAGGGCGGGCCCCTTTTAATACAGACTTCTTTGCTGAGTAAGTGTTATAGGACATCAGAATCATTGTACCAGCTAGTGTTGTTGTGAGAAGCTGTGTTTTGGCTTCAGTGAATTTTTTTTGGAGATTCTTTTAAAGCATTTGCTCATTTCATGATGAGTAATCTAAAGTGTACCTGCCACACCTAGTGTTCAGCAGTTTTGGCCAAAACAGCATGACCCCATGCCCCACTTTCCCTGTTTACCCGATTTTGCCCTGAGCAACTACTTTTTGTTTCCCTGGATGAAAAAAAATCCTCAAAGGGAAATATTCTGCTGATGTGGAAGAGAAACAAAAAACAATGGAAGCACTAAAAGGCACTCAAATTGATTAGTTCAAAAACTGTTTTGAGCAGTGGGAAAAGCATTTCAATAGGTGTATCGCATCAAATGGAGAAGGTGGCTGAAGTTTAAACATGTAAGAATAGATACACAAAATTTTAATAAGTAAATTCTGGGTTTTGTTGGTTCCCCTCTCATGTAGTGTATAGAATCCATAAGCCAGCTCTCAAGTAAGTGGACTTCTTATGGACACAGATTTCCCAGGAAATCATGGTCTTCACAAAGCCAATATGTTTTCATCATGACCAAGAACAATGAGCCCTATTATTTTTTTTTAATCCAAATAGCCAACTGTGACCAGAGAGGTTGCTTCTTTGTTCAGTCCCATGTAGTTTCCAACTTTCTTTGGACCCAATTGAATGACCAGTTTTGGTATTTTCTAACAACAGATCACTGCTAGAGATAGTGAATATACTATATTTCTCTTTGGTTTTAAAGGACATTTACATAGGAGGCACAGGAGGACTGATGACTCACTTTTTTGAATTATTTTCCTTTCACTGTTTTGAAAATAATTAGCACAGTGACTTATTTTACAAACACTACTCAACTTTAATCAATAGTTTATTTCTTATAATTTAAATTTAAAATAAAACCATGGTGGACATGAATTGGTAGAGCAATGATTAAGGAATTGGATAGGTGAATATTTGAGGGGGGACCCCCCAAAAAGGTATTATCATTTGGAGGTACAGGCTTCCCCCACTAGATAAGTGTTCTTGGAACTCATCGGCATCAGTATACCAGCTAGCATTGTGAGAGACTACATCCAGCTTCAGTAAATTTTTGGATTCTTTCAAGGTATTTGCCCATTTTATGATATGGGTAATTTACATGTGCCTGTGTCCACACCACACTGAGTGTGCAGCAGTTTTTGACCAAATAAGCATGACCCCTGGGCCCCACTCTCTGTATTCACCTGATCTTGCCCCAAGCAACTTTTTTTTTTGTTTCCCTGGATGAAAGAGTCCTCAAAGGGAAATGTTTGGCTAATGTGGAAGAGGTGAAACAAAAAAATGACAGAAGCACTAAAAGGCAAACAAATTGATGAGTTCAAAAACTGTTTTGAGCAGTGGAAAAAGCATCTTGATAGGTGTATTGCATCAAAGAGAGTTCTTTGAAGGTAACTGAAATTTAAACATGTAAGAACGAATACACAGTTTTAATAAATAAATTTTGGGTTTCTCCTCATAGACTTATTTGCCAAATAATATGTTAGTACTGAGGGCAGCTCTTGAAACTCTAATAGGAAAAGTGTGGGACAAATAAAAGGAAATGAAAATGTACCCAGTGAGTAATTTATTGAGCTCATAACTCTGGTAAGCATTTTTTAGATAGCCAGGCAAGGCCTTCCTAAATTATCCACCATTTGTGTCTATTGTCAATGACTGAATATTAAATAGGGTGGGCCAAGATGAGGTCATTTTTCTGTTACTTTTGCATTTAAGTTCATAAACAGTCCAAGCTTCCATAGTGCACACTGATAGAAAATCTATTTTTGAGTAAGACTGCTTTGTGGAAGAAAAATCTTTGCTTGTGGCTTAGGTACACTTTTGAAAGAGATATGACATCAGCAGTGCTTATTAGTTTCGTATGAAAATTTAATGGAACTTGTGATAGAAAATGAAATATTGGGTGAACTTGTGACAGGTTGTCTTTAATGACAGTTCAGGATACAAATAGCTCATTCCTGAGACCATTTACCTAAGGCTTTTAAATTAAATTTTCTAAGTACCTTGCATGTTCAACTCTACATTTAAAGCAAGAAGCATTCCACTTTAGGGAAATGAAACTACTTATGGTCATAAAATAATAGATTCAGGTTGGCCTTTCAATAAAGGGGTGAGTATGCCAAAATTCTGAAGGGTATTACTGTAAATAAAAATCTTTATTAAGAGCTAAAGAGTGCAAATTGATTTTAAAGGTTGCCATCCTTGCTGGCATATGATAAAATATAATAATAATCAATATTAAAATGTTCCCTAGGAAGGAGGTTGTCCTGAAGCAACACAGAACTCTAGTGCTGCATGGTTCTATGCCACTGATGAGGATGGCCCAGTATACAAGCACTGGGTTATCTGTGCGTGAGACCCAGGCAGAAAAGCCAAAGGTCAGCAGTTTAACATTAGGTTTATCTGTTCCTTAGGTAGAAGCATTGCTTTTAACTCCAACAAAAACCTTTGTTCACAAAAGGTTTTTACCCAAGTCAGTCAGCGTTTGTTGCCTCCAGGGTACTTTGGCAATTAGGGCCAGCTCTTAAGGAAAACTGTTTAAGTTAGTAATAGTTGAAATTAGTTCTCCTCTCTCTGTCTTTTCTCTCCCTTATGATCCACTTCTCTCCCACACACCTTTCACACCTGTAATAAAATAGGAGACTAAAGCAAACCTATGGAGTTGGCGACTCAAAGTGGCATCCATTATTCCTCATCCATCCCAGGGTTATTGGCCTTTTTAAAGAGAGCAGGCAATGTTTACTCAAAAAAGTAAACAATAGCTAATATTATTATGCTCATTTTGCATATTGGATAATTGAAGTTGAGGATAGAATAAACCACCTACCCAAGATCACAAGGCTAGGAAGTTGCAGAACAAGAATTTGCACCCAGATTTAGTTAACTCACAGGTTCTTGAGCACTGAGCTCAGGTATATTGCCAGAAACCCCTTATGTAGGAAGATGAGGATATGTTTCTATCTCCCACAAAGCCATGTAATATACTTGCCTTCTCTCTGCTGGCACGCAAAAACAGTCCAACTGGCCCAGGTCTCCTTAAGAAGCTGCCTTGGTTGCTAACTCATGGCTATTTATGCTGGCTTTTACCTCAGCCTTGGCCTTCCTTAGATTTACAGCAAGTCTTCATTTTTAGATTTGACACCTCCACACTTCACATTTCTTCCGTCTCCTCAGGTTTTCCCTCTTCTGGGATGACCCAGGTATAGAATCTGCCCTTACAGTTCAGTTCCACCTCTCATCTGTCTCATGACACCATTGTGAAGTTATGGGATGCGTTAAGGACAGAAACAGGGAATAGAACATGCTTTTGAATATATTGTTTATTCTTACTGATAACATTAACACTTTATGATTGTCTTTATCTTCTCAGGCTGCCATAACAAAATATCACAGACTGGGTGGCATAAACTACCAAAATTGATTTTCTCATAGTTCTGGAGACTGGAAGTCCAAGATCAAATTGCCTGCAGGTTGCTTTCTTCTCTAGCCTCTCCCCTTGGCTTTCAAATGGTGCCTTCTTGCTGTGTTTTCAATTGGTCTTTTCTTTGCTCATGGGGAGAGGGTGATCTCTGGTGTCTGATCTCTTTTCCTCTTCTTATAAAGACATTAGTCCTATTAGATTAAGGCTTTACACTTACAATATCATTTAACCTTGATTACCTTTTTAAAGGCCCTGTCTCCAATTACAGTCACAATGGGGGTTAGAGCTTCAGACTATGAATTTTAAGGGGACATAATTCAGTCCATAATTATTCAAGTAGAAAGTATGATACATGAGAATGTAATAACTTGAGAGTCCGATTTTATCTGTTTTTCTCTGTATCTGTAAGCTAAGTCCCAGACCTTTAGTGGAGGTTTTTTCTTCTGCAGATGGAAAGAGGACAAGTTGTCCATTGAAGAAATCACCTTATAAAAATGGCTTAAGACATTATTTGCTCCTCTTCTATTTACTCATTTATGAGAAATGCTTTTTCATCTCTGTGGTCAACCAGTTTTCACAGATATGTGTAGGATAAACATTCATCCTGATTGTCTAGGATAATAAATTCAGTTCTCATTGTCCCAACTAATTATTGTCTCCTTTTTCTTCCAAAGATACACAGACATCTTACCTATAGAGACGTTTTTCAGGTTCAAGCTGTTCTTTGCTATCTAACTTTAAATAATTTTCTCATTTTCCTTTCCAAGTGAATATACCAATATGTCTGTTCCCACTTTTGCTGCTTTGTTTTTACTCTTCTCTGAGTTTGTTGTTCTTGCCACCTCTTCTGTTTGTTTTGTGGACTTTCTTTCCTTTTATGCTATGTTCTTGCATGTACCCACCCTTATAATCGGTTTCTGTGAACTCCAGTCTGTTGCCAGTGGCCTGGTTTCTTCCCGTACGTGTTAATACCAGTTACAATTTCTCACATTCAATCCAAGTTTGAGAAATTAAGATTAGCAGGTATATGACTCTTACTCATATTTTAAAATGTATGATGCTAGTTTTATAGATTTACTTATTACAGAAAAATATTCACACTTATCTCCTGTGGTAGCAGCTAAGCTGATTAGTGCATGAAGCTAAAACAAATCTGCAGCTTTGTCTTTCTTCAGAAGGCTGTCCATTGTCGTGGTCTTATCTCCAGCCAAAGCTGACTTCTGTGATCCTCCTGCTCATCAACCAATGATGATGCTTATTGTCCGTCACAGGGGGCCTGGGTGAGAAGGAAGATCAGCTTCCTTCCTGCTACTAGCAAAACAACCCATGGCACACGCTGGGGAGGTGAGGTGCTCAGCAGGACAATCTTCTTATGTTAAGGTCAGCATGTTATTAAATATTCTCCATAGGGAAGTGATTGGATTAAATAATTAGTGAATGTAAAGTGCTTTAAACTGCTAATTATTATGCTTTGTGGGTCTACTTTGCAGATGATCCCCAGCCAGTGAATCTATTACGAGGCACGGGGAGCAGGATGATGTTCTCTCTCACTTATCTCTGTTCCCCATGAGTGTTTATAATTATATCATGGACAGGTTTTGGCATTTTACAGCTTTTACAAATGTAATCTACCATGTGACTCCTCAAACTTTGGTACCTAAGAAAAACAGGGCAAGATAGCTAAGGAAACCTTTTGAAGAGAAAAGGAAGATTAGAAACACTAGATTAGCAAACAGCTCACACTATTAATCATGTATCACCAGACCAACATAAGTACTGTTTGTGTTGTATGTGGGGAGAAAGGCCTAGAAATAGAGCTCAACGACTGATAAGTGTGTTATGGGATACTTGCTCCAAAAGTTCAATTTAATCTCCTATTGTAGCATGAAGATTTGAGAGGTGGAGAAGTAATTACTCCTGTCCCTGGAAGATCAGGCTCTTGCCCATTAAGGAATTATAGCCAGTTCTAGGGATGATTTAAGAAGCTATCTGACATATACAGTGTGTAAAATTGAATAACCAATAGTCAATCATGTCAGTATGGTTCCAATATATTTTAAATAATGTATCTTTGTTAATGAATTTGCTGTGTTTAGTAGCCACACCTTTCTTTTGCAAACCCCAAAGATACATATCACAATTTAAATATATAACATTCACTCCAAAGCTGGTATGGAAATAATTAAATGAACTTAATATTGTTACTTTTAAATACAAATATCTTGAAATATTGGTAAAAGAGGGGAGTATGAAATTAGAAGACAGTGTGCTGTTGAGCGTGGAAACCCTAAATGCTGTTATGGCCATATGTATGGGGAGTAGAATGAAGTAAGTCAGTAAAAATTAAATATGTTAAGATAAAAGAGAGCCAAATATTTAAAAATATTTGCTTATGGTAGAAAACTAATCACTTGAAGGAAGGAGGATTTCTAGAAACAACCTTCACTTATATTAGCTCTTCACGACTCTTCCTTTTTTCCCAAGTACAATTTGAAAAGGAAAAGAAAAGATGGATAAGCCAGTGATTCTAAGCTGGTGAGAAATGACTTTGAGCCCAACCCTGTGGAAAACTCAGATTTTGTGTGCAACATTTGGAGAGGCTGCCTCTCTGGAGTCTTCCTGGAAAGAGGAGGATGGGAAGGGAGATAAAGAGGTGAGGAGGGAGGAATACTGAATTAACTTCCTGCATTTAGCTAAAGACTAGAAGGGTAGTACCACAGCCTCCTCAGGCCATAAAGAAGGCAGGAGGGATCAAACAGAGCTGGGAGTGGCATCTGAGGGTGACTCTGAGAGGCAGCATATGCCTCAGGTCATGAACCCAGCTCTCTCAGGCACTAGCTATATGTTCTCAAGCAGATTAGTTTTCCTGGGCCTCAGTTTATTTGTTTGCAAAATGGGGATAATGATAGATTAATTAAAGTGCTTAGAACAGTACATGGGATATTATCAACACTGTGTAAATGTTTGTTACTACAGAAAGCAATATTAAAAATTACTGTTGTTCATAAAATGAAGTTGCTGTAGTTAAATAAAAATATAAAAATTATTATTATTATAAACTATGAAGGATATGCAAGATCTAGTTTCTAATCTACAATTAAGAACAAATTGTGGTCAATTATAGGGCAATTAATTATTTCCTAATTAACTCTTAGGCAAGACCCTGTGATATAAGGGAAAGAGAACTGGGCTATAGAGACCAAGCACCTAAGTTGAAATTAGACTCTGCCATTCGTGTATTCCAGATTGGAGTTCTCCTCTACCCAGACCTTCTGCTCTCCCTGGCCTTCTTTCATTCAGTGGTACCAATAGTCTCTGGAACCAGCTGTAATTTTCCTCTCTCTGTTCCTGAATTCAGCCTTTGCCAGGTGGAGATGAGTGCCACAGGGGGACTCTCATTGTCACCTTCACCATTGTCTTTGTGTGCTATATCACCTGGGCTTTTGCAATAAACCTTCTATTCCAGTTCTTGACTATTCAAACCATCTGATATTCTGCTGTTGGATTGTCTTAAAGCACCGTTCTTTGTGATCTTATTTCTCCCCTACTTGGAAATCTTCCATAGGTCCTCATTTTTAAAAATAAAATGAAGGTAATATTTCTTTGCAGGGTATTCTAGACTTTCTACCATATGACTTCAACCTGATTTTTAAGCTTTATTATATGTACTTTTTTTGGGGGGGGGGTTGAAGTCTCACTGTCACCCAGACTGGAGTGCAGTGGCCGCTCCCGGCCACTGCAGCCTCAACCTACTGGGCCTCGGCAGTCCTTCCACCTCAGCCTTCCAAGTAGCTGGAACTGCAGGCGCCCAGCTAATTTTTTTGATTTACTGTAAAGATGAGGTCTTGCCAAGTTGCCCAGGCGGGTCTCGAACCCGCAGGCTCAGACAATTCACTCACCTTGGCCTCCCAAGGCACGGGATTACAGGCTGAGTCACCCAGCCCGGCAATATGTACTTTCTTTATCTCACGGAACTAAGCCAAATTAGCCTCCCACTCCACCATTGCTCACGTTCCAGCCTCCCAAACTCCACCACCTAACTCCAGATTTGTCCTTTCTGAATTCTTTGTCCTCATCTCTGATTTTCTATAGTTGTAACTCCTTTAAGATACTATTTGCATTCTTGCCAATTATCCATTATAACAATTGTTATTATAGTTATGTGGGCAGAACCTTATCTTCATTCTTCATACCTAAGTCCCCACATAAGGCTGGGCGGGGTCTTTATCCTCTTGATAGTTAACACAGTCCATATGGTGCTTCCTTAAATTTAGTACACACTCAAATATGTGATGACTGAATAATTAATGAATACATCCCATTAATTAATTCTGTAACCCAGGAAATCTCACTTTTGGCTTGAATTTTCTATTTATAAAATAAGAAGAATAAAGGAGAATCTTGATATCTGTGTTTCCCTCTAACTTATAATGTTATGATTATAATCATTCCATATGATCATATAAAGACAAACTATAGTATTTTTTATTTTTTTGAGTTGGAGTTTCACTCTGTCGTCCAGGCTGGAGTGCAGTGGTGCACTCACCGCCACCAGCGTCAACCTGCTGGGCTCCAGCGATCCTTCCACCTCAGCCTTCCAAGTAGCTAGAACTACAGGCGTGTGCTACCATGCCTGGCTAATTTTTTATTTATTGCAGAGACGAGGTCTCGCCAAGTTGCCTGGGCTGGTCTCAAACCTGCGAGCTCAGGCAATCCACTCGCCTCGGCCTTCCAAAGTGCTGGGATTACTGAGCCCAGCCACAAACTATGATATTTTTTAAATAAGTGCAAAAAATAGTATATTTTAAATAGCTATAAAAATCTCTTTGAATATAATTATGGTTTCTCTTTTTACAGCTTCATATTTCTATTACTTTCAATGCCCCGATAATGTTAGCATATTAAGCACAAATACCACTATTGTTCAAAAAGTAATTAATTTTAAAAAAGCTTTTCTCAAGTAGAGAAATGCATAGTGGGACTTTCTGTGACTTATAGGCTGATTGAGTCTATACCAACATTTTCATGATCTGATGGATTGTCTCAAAATTTAGAGTTATTGCTATGGTAAGAAGTAGGGAAGCCTATGTATTTTATTTTAATTTTAGGTAGGTTGATTAGTGCTAGTGGGTGTTTTTTTCTAATATATGCTTTTTTATTTTGTATGGTCACTACAGTGTTATCGGTTACATACTGTCTTTTGTAGAGATGCACTAGTTCACTTTTGCTGTCCTGGTCCAGGACTAATGATGATATTGGACATAGTTTTCTGTGTTTGTGTTATGCACTCTATATTTCTAAGTACACAAGGGATGTGCTCAGATTTGGAGAGTAACTGAACCTGTGGAATAGCAAGACACTTCCTAATGGCATTCTGGCTGTATTTTCAAAGAATGTTATGAAAGGAGATGTTACTTTGAGTCATTATTCAGTTAAACAGAGAGATGTATGCATTGGAATTTCTTGACTTAGTATGAAAGTTATATTTCACTTGGCATTTTACTGAATATTTGAATTTAAAAGTTCTATTGCCTAATATACAAGCAAGATAATTCCTGTGCTTATCTTGCTTTCTGCTTGGGAGAGACAATAAGAATTGCTGTAATGTTTTTGTAGTAATTGGTGTTTTGAGGTTATTTTATCACATGCCTTAATTTCTATGCATCTGTAACTTTGGTATAGGAAGTTTTGTGTCTTATCATGAAATGGTTGTCGCTGACAATTTCAGTTCCTCTGGAGGTTGGAATAATTCAGCATGCAGCTTATAATTGCTTCTTTGCTTTGCGTTGCAAGAATAATTCTCTTGTATTTATGATTTAATGCTATTTTGCCATTCTTGCAATTTTGAAATACTCTTATACGTTGGATATATTTTAACATATAGGGGAGAAAATAAATATTTAAACCAACTGCTTAAGTTTTAGTTCTAAGAACATTATGTCTATTCTGTATTAATTATTTAAAAAAAATTGCATAGCCAAGATCCCAAATGCATTGGCCCATTAATATATTGAATAACATGAGGAACTTTGACTTTGCTAACATTTGTCATTTTGCAAAATACTCAGGCATGTTCTCCTATCTGGTGTGTTGAAGGAACTCTACTCAGTAGCATGCATTGGGAAATAATTTCGTTTTTTCCATCACTGTCTTTGGATTCATTTAGTTGAGTCTCCTTTTTAAGACCCTAAATGAGATCTCTGGCAGTTTTCTTTGTTTTTCAGTCACTTTGAAAAACAGGATAGTCTTGTTTTTAGGTATTAACAAATTCTGTCTAATCCGAATTGTAAAAGTATTCCACATGCAGCTTGAAGCTTCTCCTCTCATGCTCACCCTTGTATCCCCCAACTCTAGCTTAGGTATAACCCAGGTTTCATAATCTGTAGCATTGGGGGGAGGGAGCAAGACATGGCCTATTCACTGATTTGTCTTATTTCTTTTTTCACTCGTTAGCTGTTGCTTCTGGCTTCTTCAGGGTCAAGCAGGGAGTAGAAACTAGAAGAAAAAGGCTAGGTCTTACTTGGTCATTGCCATTAGAATCTGGCATTAAGACCCTCACTTTGGCAGATATGTAATTGCTGGCTCTTTTTCTCAAAGCATGCTTTGATGGACTTTATAGAATCCTTCCCACTGCCCTTTCCCTACTCACTCAGGGACATTTAGCCCTATACTTTTCTCTGAGATGGGTGACATATTCTCTGCCTGGTGTTAGTGGACATCCTTTGCCTCAGTTCTTGCTTCTAAGAACATAACTTGCACATCCTTGTTTTCCTGAGCTGGGTACTTTTCAGATGTGTCAAACCCAGATACCTTCTTCCAGCTGAAAAGAAAACTCAGTACCTTTATTTTTGTACCTGAAACTTGGACATGCAGTATGTACCGCTCTTCCTTCAATATTTGCCATCCTAAGTCTTTTTCATATGAAAGTTCAAACTCTAGGCAATATAGATGAGTGTCCCAAGATAATTCTCTTCTATATTTGGTTCAGTGCTAACAATAAAGTAACCTATGCATTTCTATAGCTAAATAAGCATGGGAAGTGGGGGCAGAGTGGGTGAGTAGAGGGTTTTAAGAACTTATTCTCATAACTGTTCAGATAGAACTACCCTGGAATATAAAACTGTGTTGAGATACTTGTATCAATTTTTAATTAATGACTTTGGATTTAAGGGAAGAAAAATTTTCTATTTAATATTTTGAAATAGCACTAAATACATATATACATATACACACAAAATCATTGTGAATGCAATAATGATAAATGCATGATGTAAATGTCTTGTATTTGTGACTCAGGTACCACTGTTGTCATTGGTAATGCAATTTTCTGACATTTTAGTAAGTTTCTCAACAAAACAAATTTTAATTATTTTCAACTTATACAATAGTTGCATTCCTAGAATATTCTGTGCATTTTTTAACCATGCCGGACTTCCATTTCCAGTCTGACTGACTAAATTGTGGTAGTTGAAACCTACTTCCAAAAGCCAGGAGAGGAAAAAAACTGTTCAAAGGAATCTCAGAGTCACCAAGACAGCCAGAATTGGAGAAAGCACAGTACTAGAGAGAAGAAAACACACTCTACCACCTTCCTTCTCAAGACATTGACTAACTTATAATCAGTAAATGATGAGAAGCTGAAAAGATAAGCAGAAACTGACTGCCAACATGGGCTGAAACTAAGAAAAACTTTTTGAAGTCTCATGGTGCTGAAGGGACATTAATTTAGAAGTTTGGGCCTGCCAAGGAGAAGGAATTCAGGCTCTCAATTGGAACTTGGAAGAGCTATTGTCTAGAAATAACATAAATAGACCAGATCAGTGACAAACACTGAAGCCCAACCTTAATAAACTGAATATCTAACTTAAATCCTAGCCAAATGCTAAAATAAGTTATCTCTGGAGAAATATAGTGACGTTCAAAGTATCTACAAATTTTCATACCTAATGTTTAGCATTCAATGCAAAATTATCAGGTATATGGAAAAATGAGACCAAAAGAAAAAATAGATAGTAGAAGCAGACCCATAAGTGATATGGATATGAGATACTGATATTAACACAGAATAATGTGATCAAGAAAATAGAAGATATGTAGAATTTTATCAGAGAACTGTGCCCAACACACACACACACACACACACACACACACACACACACACACACACACTCTGCTGTGCTCTGAATGTTTGTGTGGCCCCCGAAAAAATTCATATGTTGAACCCTTAACCCCATAAGTAATGGTATCGAGAGATTGGGCCTTTGGGAGGTGATTAAGTCTCTGCCTTCATAAATGGGATTCATGCCCTTTCATAAAAAAGGTTTCAGGCTGAGTGCGGTGGCTCAAGCCTGTAATCTCAGCACTTTGGGAGACTGAGGTGAGGGGTTTGCCTGAGCTCATGGATTCAAGAACAGCCTGGACAACTTGGTGAGACCTCATCGCCACAATTAAAAAAAAAAAATTAGCTGGGCGTGGTAGTGTGCACCTGGAGTTCTGGTTACCTGGAAGACTGGGGTGCCTAAGCCTAGCAGGTCAATGCT
>CAUYQG010132574.1:0-17302 GCA_963574415.1 Tarsius wallacei
CTCAAATGTGCCCAAAGAAAAAAAATAAACAGCCCATTTAAAAAGTGGGCAAAAGACATGAAGAGACACTTCTCAAAAGAAGATATAAGGGCAGCCAACAGACACATGAAAAAGTGCTCAGCCTCACTCGTCATCAGGGAAATGCAAATCAAAACCACATTGAGATGCCACCTAAGCCCAGTAAGAATGGCCATCATGAATAAAACAAACAAGCCAGCTTGGTGGCTCAGCCTGTAATCCTGCGTTTCGGGAGGCTGAGGTCAGTGGATTGCCTGAGCCCGCGGGTTTGAGACCCGCCTGGGCAACTTGGTGAGACCTCATCTCTACAATAAATAAATAAATAAATCAGCGAGGCATGGTAGTGCATGCCTGTAATTCCAGCTACTTGGAAGGCTGAGGTGGAAGGATCGCTGGAGCCCAACAGGTCGAGGCTGCAGTGGCTGGGAGCGGCCACTGCACTCTAGTCTGGATGACAGAGTGAGACTCCAACTCAAAAAAATAAAATAAAATAAAATAAAATAAATAAAACAAACAACAATAGATGCTGGCAAGGATGTAGAGAAAAAGGAACGCTTCTACACTGCTGGTGGGAATACAAACTAGTGCAACCTCTTTGGAAGACAGTGTGGTGATTTCTTAAAGAGCTAGAAATTGTCCTTCCATATGACCCTGAAATCCCCCTATTGGGAATATACCCAGAGGAACTCAAGTCACTCTACCATAAAGATACCTGCATACGCATGTTTGTTGCAGCTCTATTCACAATAGCAAAAGCATGGAACCAACCATACTGCACATCAAAGCTGGACTGGATAAAAAAAAGTGTGGTACATATATACAATGTAATATTATGCAGCCATAAAGGACAAACATTTGAACTTTGCAGCAACTTGGACGGATTTAGAGTCTATCATACTCAGTGATCTATCACAGAAACAAAGAACAGAGTACCACATGTTCTCACTCATAAGCGGACCTTGAACAATTATCATCATACTGTAAGAAAGGGATTGGTAGTAGTGGGAAACTGCCAGGGGATAGCAGGGTGGGATTGGCAGTTGAGGGAAACTGCCAGGGGAGGGAGGAGCACACCTCATCAACAAGGGTACCTGCATAATGAACATTTGTATACCTAACCTGAATTGTACCCCACATCTTTAAAATAAATAAATAAAATAAATAAATATATCACTTTGTATTTGGGAAAATATGGTTTCTGAGGTCACATACTAGTTACATACTACTATGTAATTCCAAAATCCTTGACAATATTTACATAACATAATCTAAGATGGAAATAATGTATCTAAGTGAAGAGTCAAGATATAAAAACTGGAAAATATTCCAGTACTGCTTTTAAGTGTGTAAAAGGGATTTATGATGATGGAACATGCCGAGGCCCCATATTAAGGAAATTACAGTCATAAAAACAGTCATGGCTAAATCTCCAGGAAGGCTTGCCAGAGTGAACTCCTAAGAAAAATTTTTAGACCTCTCTATATTTATAGTATTTACATTAACTTTGAAAGTAGACCTGTAAAAACAAAGTTAAGGAAAGAAGATTCCAATAGGATATTCCTGATGGCATTTAAAATACTGTATTTTATAAACACTGCTTAGGAAATCACATTACATCATATAACGTTAATCAAATATTTATGTGCACCCATTGCATGCCATGTTTTTGACTAGATACTGAAAGTTTCTGGCCTCAAAGAGCATACAGTCTGTGGATTTGAAGATGGCAGAACAACCCTAAAATCTAAATGTGTAACCTACATTGAAACGTAGATGAATCTATTGGGCTGTTAAGAAAGAATATTTTAAAACATGCTTTGTTGAATGTTTGATTCTTATGCCCAAAGATTTAGCAGTTAGTGTTATGATCATCAAAAGAGCCTAAACTAACTTTAGAAATATAAAACAATAAGCTGTGTCAAAGTGTCAAAAATTCCTTCAGTGTAGCCACACGTTTCCTTGACAATGACTTCCGACAGTGAGTTGAAGGGACAGAAGGAAACTTCAGGAATTTTTAGCCCACCTAACTGCCTTTTAGTATGATCGTATTTAAATGATCAAAATACCCATAAGACAATATTATTTTTAATATTTACAGACTAGTATTATAATATTCTTGCCAAGAGCTCTAGAAACCTTCTGGAGAAGAAGCTTGGTATATTGGAGAGAGTGTGGAGTTTGGTGTCAAACAAACTTAGATGTGATGTGAATCTGGTCTTTACTGTTGGCATATCTGCTGACTCCAAGTGTCTGTTTCTTTCATCCAAAAGATGGGGATCATGGTACACATCTCATGGGTTGGCCATGAGGGTTGAAGGCAAATTATGGAAGACACTGGCGTTCAATTATGCAGTGTACCCCTGCATTCAATAAATGTAGCTACTATGCTTATTATCATAACTTGTGTTTTGGCCAGTTTTTGCCTGCCCTCATCAAAAATGAGGAAGTTGGCATAGTCCCCTGTAGGAGACCACTCCAAATACCTGGTGACTGTTTCATCACTTTAGTCCTCTCATCTACAGTTTAAATAGTGCCATTTCTCATTTTCCCACCCTTTGGCCATCTTGCGGTTTTCCTCTAACCCCCGTTCAAGTTCTTGAAGTCCTTTTTATGTTGTCCTCCAAGACAGAGGCTACAGCAAGAGTCTCTCATAGTAGGAAGAAAAACAAACAGGAACCATTACTTTGCCTTTTTAAAAAAGAGTAGGCCTATATCCCCACTAAGATTTAGCAAGTAAAGATATAAGGTGCCCGGTTAAATTTGAATTTCAGATATAGTGGATAATTTTTTTTAGCATAAGTATGTCCCATGAATGCATTTTTTTTTTTAAAAAAAAGCAAATGGAGAAAAGGAAACAATCACCTTTCTCTTTTTTCCCAACAGAACTCATGTTGAAAAGATTATCTGTTATGATAGAATAGTTTAAGGTTTCTCTAGCATGTATATATTGCCTAACTACATACTATTTGGTGGGGGTGTTGTTTTACTGCTGGGTGTCTAAAACATGCTGTTTTAAAAGAGATTAGCAGAGTAGCCTGTTCCTGACAGGTGGTTTTAAGTATGTGAAGGTCAACCTATGTGAAAGAAAGGAAGTAAAGATTTTTTTCTTTCTTTCTCTTTCTTTTTCTTTTTTCTTTCTTTCTCTTTCTAGAAGTTGTATTATATGTGGCAGTCTGTCACTGAGATAAAATTTCTGAAACAGGAAAGGTATTCTCAGATTTATTTGCATACCTTAGTTACAATAAATAAGCTTATTAAAAATTTCAAATACATGGCCAGGCACAGTGGCTCACACCTGTAATCCCAGCACTTTGGGAGGCTGAAGTGAGAGGACTGCCTGAGCCCAGGGGTTCGAGGCCAGCCTGGGCAACTTGGCGAGACCTTGCCTCTACAATAAACCAAAAAAATTAGCTGGGCATGGTAGCATGCACCTGTAGTTCCAGTTACTTGGAAGGCTGAGGTGGAATGATCATCTGAGCCCAGGAGGTCGAGGCTCTGTACTCCAGAGCTTGGGTGACAGAGTAAGACTCTGATTCAAAATTTAAAAAAAAAAAAAAGAACAAAACAGAAAACAAACAGAGGTGGCTATAGGAGAAAACAAGCTAAGCCTGGTACAAGAATAATTTGCATGTGTTATAATTGATGCTTCTAGAGAGTGCTCTAAATTCTGTTTCTTGATTCTTACACAAATGTTTCTTTGAAAGAGAAATAAATAATGCCTTTATTCAGATTCTTATCTTCTTTTGCACCCCTTCTTCTTCTGATAATCATTTTGAAAGTTGAAAATGATGGAATCCTAGAAAGCCATAAGAAAAAGCCAATTGTGCATATCCTAGTTGTAACATATGATTGCAGTCATTGTCCAACTCTGATATGGCAAGACTAAAGATAAAAAGAATAGAATGCCATTATATTCTCAATATTATCCCTCATAAATTCATAATCTGTTAGCAAGCATCTTTGTCCTCGTAAGAATGGTTGAAAGTACTCAACTGCTGGGAAAGAAGAATAAATGAACATTTGTTCTACCATTGTACATATTGTGAAAAAAATACCATTCAGAAAATATACTGAACTGTCAGAGCTCTGATTGATGGACAGACTTTTGTCCCATTAATAAGTTGTAGGTCAAACAAGAATGTTTCATTGCCCTTGAAAATGTGAAGGTTGAACTTCCCCAATGTTCAGAAAGTGCTAAAATACTTGAAATCCTATAAAGATTTTTAAAAAATATTTTTCAGCCTAATGGATGGATGTAATTTTATAGTTCAGATTGTATAGCAGTGCTGCCAAATTTTGCTTAATTAATTCAGGAACATGAAATAATATAAAATCCACAAATCACATTTTGTATCTTTTCAAGTATGTGAGTTAAAATGAAATAAGCCTAGCAACCTTTTCCAGTTGCATTCAAATACAGGATTTGGATAGGATAAACCTGACTGAACAGTCAGAATGTGAACCACCGAAAGGAGGCAAATTGGAGAGGAAGCTGGAACATTACTCACAAATGAATCAGACATTCCCTCCCTCAGCGTATGAATATGTCCATGGCATAAGGCATGGTACGATTCCAAGTGGGGGTGGGGCAACTAGGCTCAGGACTGGGTTTATATCAATTTCCTCTGGTGTTCCCTAAAGCAGGGGTCAAATTACTGTGTAGGAATGTGAGTGGTGAGTGAACCCCATTCTTGTCATGGTGGCTGTCACATAAAGAAAAATCAGCATCCAAGAAAGAGAGACTAAGGAGAGAGGCATGAAGGTGTCAAAAGCCCGGCACCCTCTGGGTCTGACACGAAGTTGTAGAATGAGATGGGCGTTGTCTTGTAACACTATTTTCTCTTAGTTATGAATTTTATGTTGCTCACACCTGAGAAATTTTCTTGGAAATCAATGTTAGCAAGTAGACTGTTTGGCACTGGAATAAACTAAAGTTCTTTTCTTTTCTTTTCTTTTTTTTTTTTTTTGAGTTGGTATCTCACTCCATTGCCCAGGCTGAAGTGCAGTGGCACGCTTACAGCCACCCCAGCATCGACCTTCTGGGCTCCGGTGATCCTTCCACCTCAGTGTGCGCTACCATGCCCAGCTAATTTTTTATTTATTGTAGAGACAAAGTCTCGCCAAATTGCCTAAGCTGGTCTCAAACCTGTGGGCTCAGGCAATCCACTCGCCTTGGCCTCCCAAAATGCTGGGACTACATGTTGAGCTACTGAGCCTGGCCTAAAGTTTTTTTTCAAGGTGAGTTTTATTAGTATATGACATTTTCTTTTTCAGGCAAAGCAAAAAAGAACTGTTAGAAATCATGAGAATACTGTGGATGGAAGGAACAGCCAAACCAGGTCTTATTTTGTATAGATGTGGGCTCCTTGGGTGTTGAAAGAAAATTGAAAAGCATATAAGTAGTATTATGTTGAGATCAATATGTCATCACAAAATAAAGAAGCAAACAAAACTTTTTACAAGAATCTTAAATACTTTTAAATGAATAGAGAATGCCAAGCACATTGATTCTTGTAAAAATAGGATAGTGCAGAAAAATAAGTACAGAACCCAATTTCTGAAATTCAGTAAACACTCTGAATCCTTGAAAAATCAATAAGCCAAAAGGTTAGGGCAACTTAAAAACAACCGTGCTCGGGATTGCATTTATGTAACTGATCAGTTCAAGGAAAAATAGTTCAGAGCAGTATGTGTGTGTGTATGTGCATGTGCAGGGGATATTTTTGTTTATGGGAGAGAAAGGGGAAATCAGAAAGAGAGAAAACAGGAGAGAGGGCAAGACATTAAAACAACTTTTCCACAAGCTGTGCTGTAAGGTGAGCACATGTCACTGGAGGAGCATGGTGAGGAGAGCTAACTTTGCAGACAGAGAGGGGAGTGAAGAGTACTTCTGAGAGGGGTTATGACTGGAACTGTGTCTCGCAGGTCAAGTTGGAGCTACTCAGGTACAGCTGAGGTAGGGGACAGACTTCAGAGAGAGGTCTCACACACAGGCACCTAGGGAGAAGATGCAGGACTGTCCAGGAAGCTGCCATTAGCATGGAGGCTGTGTGGACTGGGCTGGCAGTGGGTAGGGTGTGGCCCCAACACAGAAGGCCATACATGTCCTGTTGAGGGGTCCCAAGAGTCCAGAAATCTGTATCTCCAATATCACTTCTGTCTATCCAACAGCGATTTAAGACTCAATTTGATTTATTGGGGCCCTATAATGGGCCTGATGCTTGAAATACCTGAGTGAACAAAGCAAACATCCCTGCCCTTGTAGAACTTACTTCTAGCAGGAGGATCCAGGTGACAATTAATGCACATAACAAATCAGTGGATCATGTAGTATATTAGACGATGGTAAGTGTTACAAGGACAAACAAAGAGCAGGGTTAGGAGATCAAGACAGCCTGGAGAGAAGGTGGAGGCAGAGATTTGTAGCTTTGAAAATTGGGAAGGTGGCTTTTGAGGAAAGTGTAGGGAAGGGAGGACCCAGCCATTTGAGATGGGAAAAGCAATTTCTGAGCAGAAGCAAAAAGGATGATCAGAGAGCATGCCTGGTACGTTTAGGGCACAGCAAAAAGGCCAGTAAGCCTGGACCTTGGTGACCAGGAGGTGAGATCAGAGGGGACAAGGAATCAGAGCATGTAAGGCCTGTGAGATTTGGGCTTTAATTGGAGTGAAATGGGGAATCATTGCAGGGTGCTGAGCAAGGGGGGATTATGTTGGAATAGAATCACCTTGACTGAGGGTGGAAGAAGATTGCTAGGGGCAGGGGATACTACAGCGCAAAAGTGGAGTGAGGCCAGCTGGGAGACTGCTGTGGCATTCCAGGAAAGTCACACGGTAGTGGCCTGGGCCAGGGAGGAAAGGGTGAGTGGGGAGAGGTGGCTGAATTCTGGTTCTATTTAGAAGACAACTAACAGGATTTGCTGAATGGACTCTGATAAGAGGTGTGTGAGAAAAAAGGAGTCAAGAATACTCCAAAATTTTGGTTTTTGTAATGGGCAGAATGGCTTTGCCAGTTACTGATGTGGAGCTGGTGACTGGAACAAGTTTGGTGGGATTGAGAAGAACAGGAGTTTAGTTTTGCTCATGTCTGAGATATATTTAGGCATCCAAGTATAGAAGCTGGGCATGCAGTTGGGTGTTTGAGTCCTGGTGTTAAGAAGAAAGGTCTGGGCTAGAGACCTAAATTAAGAAGTTGTCAACAGATGGTATGGAAAGCCATGAGATTGGATGAGAGCACCGAGAGGAGTGTAGAGAATGAAGAGAGGATTGAGCACTGGGGTCACCAAAGCAGATAGGCTGGGAGAATAGGATGGATGAGATAAAGTCAAACAAGGGGAAGCTGGATATCCTTCTGGCACCTCCATCTACTCCCATGAAACTTGCTCTCCCACTCTGTATCCTATGTCAGTGCCAAACAGCTCCCACGTTTCCAGGTCACCATCCTTGACTCCCAACCGCAGTTGTTTGAAATATGTCCACCTACTCATCATCTTCCCTTTCTACAGTCTTTACCTGGATGACTACAGCTTCCTTTACCTGGATGACTACAGCTTCCTTGCTGCTCTTTATTCTCCATTATCACCCTGAAAATCTTTTCCCCAACATGCCAGACATAACTTTCTGAACTGACGATCTATGTCACTTCTCTGCAGAATAAAAGGTTGACTCCTTAGCAGAGCTTAGAAGCCATGCATGCTTCAGCTTTTTCCTAACTCTCAGCCTTGACTCTTACCATCCATTGGAAATCTTAGCTCTAGCCACCCTATCCTCTTCTAGTTCTTGAAATAAGCTATGTGCTCTCTTTCTCTGGGTTTCAGCACATGTGGATCCCTCTTTGTGGAATGCTCTTGTCCTCATCTTCACCTGGAGAACGTGTACCCTCTCTTCAAGCCTCATGTTAGGTAGAAGTTCTTCTGGGACGCCTTCTCTGATGCCTATCTCACTGATTGTTCAGACATCAAACCTGCCTTCTCCTTATCTAGCCTTTATCCTGCTATGTTGTAATGTACATATTTGTGTCTCCCACTAGATGTAAGCTTCACTTTTGGCCCCTAGCATAGTACCATTACGTGGTACTTGGTAAGCATTTGTTGACTGAATGGATAACAAAAACCCATTAATACATGAAAATATGATTCTAAACAAAGATTCAATACACAGAGAAGAGAAGGACTAAATATGAAAGACATTAAAGAGGGAAAATTTATGTCACAATGATTCAACATGGATTTCAATCATAACAGGCAGAGACAGAGAAGTCAAGGATGGCCAAAAAATGTCTATCTTGGGTGTCATAAAACAAAGTAAGCAAAATAGACGAGACTTTGGGGACAAAAATGATTCGTTCAGTTAATGACGCGGGTAGCTGCTGATCATTCAAGTGGAGGAATCTATATGGTAGCTGACAACATGGGGATGGTGGTTTAGAGAAAAGAGGAAGTCAGAGAGACACCAATTGTGAACCATTGGTCAATCAGCATATTTGAAGTCATCGAGGTACTTGAGATCACCCATGAACATGCTCAGTAAGTAGAAAAGAGAAATGCAGATGGAACCCTAAAGAAGACCACATCTAAACTTTATGTTCAAATGACTAAAAAGAAAAATTATAAGCAAAGTAAATGTGGAGAGGTAAGCTAAAGGAGGACTTTCAAGGGAGGAGTGAGACGTGTAGTGTCAAATTCCACAGAGGGGCCAAACAGGATAGAAACAAGTGTCTGTTAGATTTGGCAATGAGGAGATCACTGGTGATCAGAACGAGGATACTTTCCTGAGAGTGCTAAACAGACTACTTGAGTTGAATGAGTTAAGGAATGACTGGGAGTAAAGGAAGTAAGAGAAAATGAGTTAGAAGTTTATTTTCAAGAGTTCTTTATTTAAGGAGAAGATAGAAATAGGAGTGACTACTTCAGGAAATTGTATATTCAAGATCCTATCAGGATGCCTGACATATGTGTTTTATTTCTTTCGAGAAGCAGCAGCAAGCTGAGTAAGGGCTGTAGGAAAAATGGTGAGGGAGATTTTAAAGATGGGTGGGGATAGCAGGGAGGGCAGGCTAGCCGGAGGAAGGTGCTCGAAAGTGTGGGCATGAATGGTATCAAGGCTGAAAAGGTTGTTTCATCCTTTGAGAAAGAAGGAGGTAATAATAAGTGACAAAGAAACCCTTTGGGCTTCTGTTTACTCTCTAAAAAATAAGGAAAGATCTTACACTAAGAATAAGGGGAGCCAAAGAGACAAGAGCTGAGAAGATGGAGGAAGTCTGGAATCATGTTAGCGGGTATAGGGAAAATATGGGACTGGAGACAAGCAAAAATATTTGCTGATAAGAGAAGCAGGTACTATGGATTGGTCAAGATAGGAAACAACCGAAGCAAGAAGAAAAATCCACCCCAGGTCATACTTATCCTATTGCACAATGCCCATTCCCTCTGAATGTCTGCATCATCAGCAGACAGACCTGGGAATTAAATGGTTACATAATTATGACCTTTGCAGTAAATTCTTTGTAGTGTTCATAGAATTTATCAAATCTATGGGCTTTTATAGGAAATACCAACATTTGATCATTTTTATTTCAAACTCAGTTTTATCGCATTCTGCAAAAAATAACTTCAGGAAAAGAAAACACACTGAAACTGCTCTCTTTTCAATAAAGCTGACAGTCTAAAGATGTTAAAGAAATGAATCAGATACAATGATCATCAAACTTTGAAAATTAAGGCCCATTTAGGAATTGTGAGGGAATCTTGATCCTGGAGACCAATCTAGTTATTCAATTAGAATCTTTAATAACATTTGGAAAGTAATTAATCAATTTATGACATAGATTCAAGGGCTGTCACCTTTCATTGTTGTTAATGAAACTGTCTGGGGTTTTATCTGCACTTTACTGGTGATTTAAAGAACGATTTTTTTTGTAAGCTCCTTGAAGACCAGAAGAACATTTAAAATCACTGGGCCTTGGCATGCAGATTTCCATGAACAATAATCCAAGTATGTGTTAGTGAGACCAAAATAAAATTTAGAATATCTTAATTTTGACAAAACAGGAATGGAATTTTTTGAAAAGTCTGAAATGCATGTTCATTTCTGTTATGAGCAAGCTTTTTTGTTTTTCTGTCAACAATCTCTGCTTTGCTTCTTTATACAATTCAACAGAAATTAAAATATTGTGCTGACATTCATTAAAAACAAAAATAGGGCTGGGCTCGGTGGCTCAGCCTGTAATCCCAGCGCTTTGGGAGGTCGAGGTGAGTGGATTGCCTGAGCCCGCGGCTTCGAGACCCGCCTGGGCAACTTGTTGAGACCTCATCTCTACAATAAATCAAAAGATCAGCTGGGTGTGGTAGTGCGTGCCTGTAATTCCAGTTACTTGGAAGGCTGAGGCGGAAGGATCACTGGAACCCAACAGGTCGAGGCTGCAGTGGCCAGGAGCGGCTACTGCACTCCAGTCTGAGTGACAGAGTGAGACTCCAACTCAAAAAAAAAAAAAAATAGTTAAGGTTATATTAAAGCCCAAAGATTCACTTAGTTCCCAAATGATTGTTTGTTGGCTGTCTTTGTCTTAACCAGATAGTTGTGAGACCACAGGCTCACTTTGGACAGCATAGCCATCGGCTAGGGTATGAGGGATTCTGAGACAAGAGTCAGATGACAGTGGCTCACCTAAGGCTCTAAAAGGAGCAAAACAACAGGAAGTAAAGGCAGGCCCTGATATGAGCTTTCCTCAAATCTTTAGACACTGTCCGAATTCATGCTTAGAATATAAAAATGTAATGCCTCACACTATCATATGAACTTTATACAGTCAAGACCCAAATAAATGGTCTCAAGATAATATCCTCAAAAAAACTAATATATATCCACAGCAGATGATATCTCAATGGAAAATGACTATGATTATGAATAGGGTATTTAGGGCCATAACTTTAGGTCCCAATAGTAATTTATAGATCATAATGAGGTGATGTGATAGAAAATTGTAGTCATGAAAATGGTGTAAAACCTTTATAAATTTGTGTTTTTTTCATATTATGATTTCCTCTGAGAAGATACAATTTCATTTACAGTGTTTGTTAGTAGATAATAGAGTGCTTAGGATATGCCACTGATACTCAGAATAAAAGCTTTTTCTGCTTCTATGACATTTTCCTGCTACAGTTACTGGTGGCTGAGGGGAAGATAGACTAAGAGACCCAATTTAGGACTGGACAGATGAAAGTCTATCTTCACTAGGTGTCAAACCACATGTGACAGAAGGTGGAGAAAGTTTGAGACTTTGCTTACCATGTGCCCTATCACTTTCTTGTGGGTTTCCCTTTACTCCCCATTTGACCTGCCTCTTTCCTGTTTAGAAGTCAGGCAGCCTGATTCCTATGGGACACTCTCTTTATGACTCAGGATGCAAGCCCATGATCCTTCAACAAATCCACCCGCATTTCCCCTCCCTGCACTTCATAGATCCAATGCCTCGACAAAACCTCCAGATCTCCTCCTTTATTATCTATTTTCTATATCTATGGCATGAGAGTTATCGCACAAAAAAATTCTTAAATTGAACTACATTTTTCCAAAGGTTAACATACAGAGGCATTCGTTTATTTATCAGTTAGGAGACTTTTTAATTGGAATTTTTAGAAGTAGCTAAACATGAGTGTGTACAAACACATTAATATGTGATTATTACTGATGATTTGGCCCACTACTGAAATAAAAATCAGACACGTCTAAACTATATAAATAAATGACTGCTGATACAGGGCTATCTACAATTAAATGTCAAAACAAGCTTTAATGATGATGTATGTATTCAGTAAACCTCTGGGTTCACCTAAGAGAATCTCTATTTAATAACACAATTTTTCTTTTTCTCCCCAGGCCCTTGTACAACATGAGAAACTGTCAAATTCTGTTCCCCCAAATGTCACACTAAAATAATACACTTTTGATCAGGAAAGGTTTTCTGAGGATAAAATGTGATGAGCCATTAGAAATCCACAACATGGTATCAAGAAAGATCTGGAATGCCTACATTTCAGTACTACACTTTATTTCTCTGAGAGAGAAGGAGTTGCTGTTTCCAAAGTAACCAGTTTTCCGTTGTGTGCATTTCAACTGCACTTAAAGCTACATAGTTGTGACGTGTCCCTGTAGGAAGTCTAGTTAACCAGAAAATACACACTCACAAACAGGAAGTCTACCTACAGTAAGAAGGTGTGTTTTCCCCCACACAATAGAGTTCAAAGATGTGTCATCCATGTAATTTAGAGCAAAACCTAATACCGCTATTACTGTTGAGTACCTTTTCCCCCCTATTCCTATAATATGACAACTTATGATTATGGCATTACGTTTTCTGAGCCTGTTTGAACTTGCAGCTCTTGCTTATAGACACAAATGACCTGCTCTTTTCTGTGCAAGGCTTTCAATCAGCAAGTGTGTCAAGGTGGGAGGAAGGATGACAGGAATAGTAAAAGGGGGGAAAATCAATTTTCAGAAACCATATGGTAACAACTGAATATTTAATTAAATTAGGCTAGAAATTCCTTCCTATTTTCAGCTCTCTTTGCAAGACAGTTGCTTCATGGTACCAAATGAATTTCAATAAATGTCGTATATTTAGTTAGATGGCTTATTTTAAAAATTTGTCAAAACAGGTCACTGACTCAGACTAGATCTCATTCCAAGATATGACAGATGGATATCGATATTGAATTGAAAGACTGACATTAGCTGAAAGGTTCTGGGCAGAAGAAAAAGTCATGCATTTAACACTTCACAAAATATTTACTGAGTGCCTACTATGTGCCAGGATAAAATGATAAATATTGGAATTTATTTTATGATACAAAGAGATAACTCCTCTTTGTATCATAAAATAAATTATGTCAAAATCATTTCCTTGGGGTTAGTAAGGACCACAACTGACTATTCCTGGTAAACAAGGTCTTTAAAAGTACTTAATTGGCCAGGTTCCATGGCTCAGCCTGTAATCCCAGCACTTCAGAAAGCCGGGGTGAGTGGATTGCCTGAGGCCACGGGTTCAAGACCAGCCTGGGCAACTTGGTGAGACTTCGTCTCTACAGCAAATCAAAAATTAGCCCGGCGTGGCAGCACGCTTCTGTAGTTCCAGCTACTTGGAAGGCTGAGGCAGAAGGCTCACTGGAGCCCAGCAGGTCAATGCTGGGGTGGCCATGAGTGTGCCACTGCACGCCAGCCTGGGCGACAGAGTGACTCCAAAAAAAAAAAAAGTACTTAATCATTCACAGTGCATCAGAAAATGCATTAGTACTCATTCAGACATCCATTCTGTCATGGTTGGATTTTAGACCTAACTTGTATTTTTGAAGATGCTGTTTATTGACCCTTAGCAAAAACCAACTTTCTATTTTTCTAGACTGAAAATGGCCTTATATGATTTCAAAGATTTCTTAGACATCAAAGAGCTTAGAGGGACATACAGTTTATGGGTAATGATTTAAGATTTAGTGAATCCAAAACACATGGATTAAATTTCCCTTAAAAGACCTCTAGGTTTAAAATGTAAGTGCTAAAATGGTGGTCTAAATACACTCTGGTCCCAAGCGAAGTCAAAACTTATTTTTAAAACAAGTTTGAGTTGTCTTCTGAACCCAAAACTTGGCTGAGTTTTCCTTTTCCACATGATTAGACCCCAAAGGAGGCAACCTACCTCTGATAAACAAATTTACTCTGCTTTTCTCTGACTTGCAAAGACTATAGTAATTCAAAGATCTACAACTTTCAATGCTCTTCTTGATATTTTCAAAAATAAAATATTAAAAATTAGAAATCTTCTATGTTCTTATTGAATAGAGTTCTTTTTAATTCCCTAAGTCATTCTTTTTCTTTTTGTTACATACAATTTTAAATTGGATCTGAGATTCTAGGCACTGCCTCAGATTTCCAACTATCAGGGAACACGAGATCATTTCAAAACAGGAAAAGGCCACTGATCTTAATATGTATGCTGTTTCATGATATATTATTATATTTGCATTTAAAATAGTAGGAAGAAATACAGTACATAATCTTCCTTTCTAACACAATGGCCTTCCGGAAGGCTGCTAGTCTGGACATTTCACTGAGATTTTAGGATTAAAGGAAACAAGTTAGTGTACAACCTGTGAGCCTTTATTTCTTTGGAAAATAGATTGCAACACTGATCTGATCGCTTATAAAGGGCACTGGAAACCAGCAAGGCTGTGCACGTTCTGAATTTCAATGGCAGGGGAATAACAACAACGGTGAGATTTGGGCATTAAAAAAAAAAAAAAGTAGCCAATATTCCAAAGGGGAGTTCGTCCTGAATCAGAGAACTTGGAAATGAAATTTATGCATACAGCTATGATGGATTCAGATTTCAGAAAATGACTACTTTGGTTTAAGAATAAAATAACTAGATTATCCTTTAGTTTAGAAATATACATAGCTTGATGCGGTATGGGGCTGATGCATTAAGAAAAATAAGGCTATGCCAAGAGGTTTGGAATTATAAAATACCATTTTATCTTTTAAATTGCTTAGTTACTTTTTCAAAGAATTTTCCAGAGAATTCTAGTTAATTTTCTAAGAATTCTAGAAAATACAATACTGTCTAGATGCGGTCCTGAGTCTCTTTGCTGCTGTAATTGGGACCACTAGAAGCCAACTCTGACCTGCAGACTTTTTGTTGTTCTGGGCTGTACAGTATTTTAAAGATATGGAGTTAACGTTTTTGAACCGAGAGATTTCTAGCTTCTCTTGAAAATTTGAAACATGCTACCAAATGGGCCCATCCTATGCACTGGGTCTCATGGCAGTTCTATCAGTGCAATTCCAAGCGCTGACTACTCCCTCTTAGGCAGGCAGTGTCCTAAGTAATCTGTAAGTTCCCAGGGACATGGTTGGTTTTACTCATTTAAGTTACCTGTTTGCAAATCTTGATACACAATACAGATAGGGCCTGAAGGGGAAGGAAGAAAAGAGGAAGAAAACACAACACGGTGGTCTACCACTGGGAAGGGAAAAGGAAGGAGAGAGAGGAGGAAAGAAAGAAGCGCCTGGTAGATAATCGCCAACAGCACTTGCCTCCTTAGCTGTCTCTGGAGTTACACTATGGAAGGAACTGGGGACAAAGGCCGTGGGTAGGACTCTTCACAAATCTCACTGGACCAGGCTCACAGTGTGGAAAATAAGAAGGAAAGTTGTCCAAGTGGAACCATATCTCTGATAGAGGATGAGGGATGGGGATGGGACCAGGCAAATATAGGAAAACACTCTGGGTCTTCTTTCATATCAAGAGATGTGAGCCACTCTGCATCTCCATCTTTGATACTGTGTCTAACTGTGGCAAGCATTATCCGGGCATCTCCCTAAAAACTAGGGACTCTATGGACAGCTATGTAATCTGTGCACTGCAAGATTTCTGAAAAAACAAGACGAGAACAGCACTCACAAGGAGTGCTCCTGACATCCACATGGTTCATTCCCTCATCTTCAGGTTCTCACTACCTTTGAAGTGTGGCCTTCCCTAACCTCACTAACAGATTTTTCAATCACCACTCTATTATCCTATCATTACCACTTGGCATACAACACATTTTAGTTATGTATTTCTTTGTTTGCCTGCCTCAATAGAACAGTGCATCATGAGGTTAGAGGTTTGTGTCTGTTTTATATCCTACTGAAATGCCAGAGTCCAGAACTACGCCTGGTAGATACTCAACAAATGGTCCTGGATGAATGACTAGATCCGCATTCACATTCCTGGAGTACAGGAACCTGGCTTTCACCAGAACCTGTGATCCTCTAACCACATTTCATAATTGCTATCCTTTGCTATGTTAGGAGACTTACACTTGCAAATGCCATTGTCCAGTGCATAATTTATATGACCCATAGGCCCTTACATAATTTCTATGAACGCTGTGGCTTCATAATTTATCACAGAAATTAAAATCAACAGGAGTAACCACGTAAACACACTTGCACACATTGACACAATCACAGAAAGAAATATGTATGCCTGGGTATGGGACTGCAAAATTAACTTTTTTTATTTCACCTGTGCTCACACCTCCTGCTACAAATGCCACATGTGTGATTTTTCTTCTCAATTAAGTTTTACAGCTTATAAAAACACTTTCTTAATTTTGTCCCATGAAAAGCAAAGTAGTCAGATGTTTTTATTGAAACAAATCCCAAGGGGAATATACGAAACTGTTAAACACAGCTGAAGGGAGATCTGAGAATGGGCTTTCTGATAGAAGAAAAGAGTACAACATTACTCAGAGCTCTTAATCTTATAACAGGAGCAGAATACTCTATACATGTTAATAAAGCCCTTTGGGGGGCATATGTCTTACTTCAAAAAAGAAAGAGAAAGGAGAACTGGAGAAAGAGAAGATGAGGACGGAAATGTTATATTCATCATTTATCATGAACTTAAGGATTCCAGCCTATGCATCTGTGGAAAATGCTTCCAATAGCTGACCTTCATTGGTGGCTAGGAGAGGCCATGTGGTGCTTCTGAGATAGCCTGGAGCTAGCCTCAAGCTCACAGTTTCCTTGTCTTTTAACACATAGGAATATCATGATATTAATAACTGCCTTGCCCATCTTGTAAAGTCATTTTAGTATCAGAAAAGTGAAATACACAGAAGCACCTTGAAAATGTTAAGGTCTTCAAGTTCCAATCTTCTGATTTAAAAGAAAATGCTATTATCTAATAGCAAATGGGATGATTTCTAATGTCTTTGTGTGATGTCCCCTTAATAATTATAGATTTGGGTTCATTTTATATGTGATATCTATCTGCATATCTATATTTAAACTCTTTAAGGACAGATTCTATTTCTTCCTTTAAAAAAATGCTTTCCAGCCGGGCTTGGTAGCTCAGCCTGTAATCCTGCACTTTGGGAGGCTGAGGTGAGTGGATTGCCTAAGCCCGCAGGTTCGAGACCCACCTGGGCAACTTGGCGAGACCTCATCTCCATAATAAATCAAAAATTAGCCGGGCGTGGTAGCGTGCACCTGTAGTTCCAGCTACCTGGAAGGCTGAGGCGGAAGGACCACTGGAGCCCAGCAGGTCGAGGCTGCGGTGGCCGGGAGCGGCCACTGCACTCCAGTCTGGGCGACTGAGTGAGACTCCAACTCAAAAAAAAAAAAAAATGCTTTCTTACTACCTAGCCCATATGATGCTCAATGTATAGTTCTTCGCTATCTTTGATGAGGCAAATGTGGGTCTGGCAGCAAGTCACTGTCTGTTACGAACGTGGAATCAAAGTGA